>CAVNYN010286772.1:0-46345 GCA_963692815.1 Nyctanthes arbor-tristis
TTTGGAGGCCCTAAAGGAAAGCTGGGCTGAAGAGCTCCTTGCGGTTTTGTGGTCCTATCGAACGACCTACTTAACTGCGACTGCTGAAACGCCTTTCTCTCTCTCACGTACCGAATAGAGGTAGTGATCCCCATCAAGTTAGATGTCCCTACCTCCAGGGTAACACATTTCAGTGAAATGGAAGACGGTAAGCGCCATGCCAACGAGCTCAACCTCATTACTGAAAAAAGAGAGTTGGCTGAAACCAGAAATACAGCATATAAATAGAAGTGTTCCAGGATTTACAACACCAAGGTTAAAGTACAACGTTTTGATATAAGAGACTTAGCATTGCGCAAAGTATTCCTCTCCACTAAAGAGCTGGCCTCCCTGGGACCCAGTTGGGAAGGTCCCTACCGAGTCAAGCGAATCCTGCTAAACGAGGCTTACGAGCTCGAGGACATGCAAGGGAATGAGTTGATGTACCCTTGGAACGCAGAACACCTGAAGAAATACTACCAATAGCCAGATATCAACTCTAAAAACCTTGCACCTTGAACTGACATGCCATACTCGATAAATTAAAATGTTTTCATGGGACTATGGATTTCTGCATCAAATAATTCATGAATATCTATTTAGTTCATTTAAAGCATCATACTTTCGCTTTCCCACGGCCTCAAATAAGGTAAATTTACGACTAAGTAAAGGTTAAAGTGACCAAGGCAGGAACACGCTTCCTACCTTGTCTAAAGTAGATTTGATTTATTGGCACGAGAAACAACCAAAACAGGCTTTAAGTCAACAACCTCACGTCCAAGTTAACGGTTATACAATCAAAGTCAAGGTGATCCCTCGACTAGCATCCCACTTGTGATATTGGGTTATGCTAATGAAACTAGAACAAGCTTCTAGTTTAACGGCCTCACACTTGGACAAAATCCTCACTCGAATCCATTGTACATGACTTAAACCTGAGCGAACTTCTAGGTAAGCATCCTAACGCTTTCATTTATGGATTTTCCTAAAGGCATTGTGTAGTTTGGGATGAATCAATTCAAAGGAACAAACAGTTGTATGAAAACATATAAAAAACTTTTCATTCATAAAGATAGAGGGAAATCTCAAAAATAAAGGGAAGTCAAAGGAAGTGAAGCTTCAGGTTTGGTCTCCCATAGCAGGGGCCTCAATCTCCTCACCAAGAAGAGCTTTAGCCTCAACATCCTTATCATCCGAACTCTCAGCCACAGTCGTGCTTGAGCTTGACTACCTGCTCATTGAGGAAAGCAAGGTTGTACTCAGGCCGAGCCTTCACGACCTCTTCAAGAATCCCTTTGGTCGTCTCGTAGTACAGCCTGGTGTTAGCTTGCTTATACTCCTCTGAGCTCTTATACTTGGCTACCACCTCTTTGTATCGAATCAGCTCCTCTGACGCAGCCCTATTCTCTACCTCCGTCAGAGCTTGCTCTTGATTTGACCTTTTGGTCACCAACCTGATCTCCAGCTCTTCAATCTTCTTCCTAGAGGCCTTTAGGTCGTTTCTCAACAAGGCAGCCTCATCCTTGGAAATGGCTAGATTGTGCTTCTTTTCCTTCAGCACCAGCTCGGCCTCCTCTTTTGCCTTTGCGGCTAAGTCCGCCTCTTTGGTCAGTTTTTTCATATCCTGGATCACTCTGCAAACACGAGCTTCCACATACTGGCCCAAGACAGCTGATCTACCTCTCATAACTATGCTTGATTGAAGGATCTCGGTAAGCAAATGGAGTTCGCATACTACTCCCATTTCTTCGACCAACTCCTGGCCACGTTGCTCATAGCATCGCTGAGATTCCTAGACAACCCCTCCGGAACAATCTCGAGTGGCCTTTTCAAAAAATTGAAGCTGAGCAAAGCCTTAGGCCTCTTATCCTTCATTTTTTCTAGCACGGCACGACAGTTTGGTTGAAAATGGAGGAACATGTCGTCTGCTAGCAAGTCTAGAACCCCTTTCTCCTAAACCGATAGAGCCTTCCCACCTGATGCCGAGACTGGAGGCAAGGAGGTAGGGGAGGAGCCGGGAGGGGTTGGTGAGGGAACGGCCTATTGTCGCTTGGCAGAAGAATCAGCAACCGCAAGGTCGGCCTCTTTCACGACCAGCTTGCCCTTGGCCTTTTCGGGAAGTCTCCTCCTCTGCTCTTTCCTCTCCAAGGCAGCGGAAACTTTTTCAGTGGACTTCATTTCTTGAGTCTGTTCTTGGCGGTTTTCCTTACCTAGAAAAACAAAAAAGCATGTGGCGGTTTACCTTGGGACTGCTGTTGCTACATTGCAACCTCGGTGCTGAAAGACCAACCTTGATCAGGATATCCTCATTGGTAAAGTCCCTAATGTGGCGAGCTTGAGCTTCCAACCCAACGACCTCTTAAGCTCGTTCCTTAAAGGTCCAAGATATTAACTGCGGCCCGTCGATTCCCGAAACAAAAAGGAGAAAAATTTAAGTATTAGCTCGTCAGCTCCGAAAAAGAGTTCGCTGGATAGCCACCTACGAGCGTTTGCATATCTTGTTGCCACATTTGTATCCTCGTGGCCTAGGGCTGGCGGGGTCCTCCAGTTGCCTTCTGCCCAGAACCAGCTCTCCTTCCACTCTGGGACTGAGTCTTGTACCCCCTTCACCAGATTGCTCCAGAGGCGTTAGGCTTCCGATTTTGGGTGAGCAGCTACATAGAACCGACCTTTCCCTCCAGAGGGAAAGAATTTCAATAAGTAATAGGAGTCGAAATCCTCAGGGCTGGGAAATCCCCAACCCTTATGCTGCCACAAGGCAAAGACCCCTATTATGGTCTTCCACGATGTTGGTGGAATCTGCAAAAGGGCAACTCCCCAAAACTACAACAACTGAGTCACAGGTCTGGAGAGAGGGACCCTGAACCCGGCCTGGAACATCTTCGTACTCGCGGCCACACTTCTCCTTGGCGGATTATTGGCCCTTTCCTCTTCAAAAGGAAGCAACAGTGCTACATCACCCAGTACACGGTACGGACGGCGAACAATACGCAAATCTCCTTCCTCCACCTGCGAGGGGATATCCTTGGCTGTCTACGTCAGATCCTTCTCTAACACGACGGCCGTCCAAGGACATCCCTTAGAGCTTGTCTCCACTTCCTCCTCTTCTTCCTTGTCCTCTATCTCCTCCCACTCAACTTGGGCTTTCGACTCCTCCGCTTCTTCACTAGACCGGTCAGTGCTCGCTTGAAAGACTTCCCGTCCTCCAGTTGCCATTTTGCTAACCCAAGGCTACCCAAAGAAATCCTAGAAATTATAGAGAAAGATTACCTTAGAAAGCGAGAATCCCTTGAAGGTAAAAGCCTTTTTGTGAAGTAAGTACGAGATAAAAGGCAAAATGGGAGTGAGGGAAAGAGTATAAATAAGGTTGGGTATGGCATGATGGCCAGTGGTGCTTTGGGAAGCGAAAGGGTAATAATCAAATTAATAATTACTGTCTTTAAGTCTCTAAAACATGGCACTCCACTAGGAGAGTGACAAGTGGATAAGTGCGCCATATCAACCATTTCAAAATTCAAATAGCGGCAAAAAGTTCGAAGGGAATTATTAGTGAAACTTTAAGGCCGCTAATTCTAAGGATCAAAAATAGCACCCTTGAGGGGGCATTTTGTAGCCACCAGGTCGCAAAGATCAACAACAGTCAATGAGCACTTAATCCAACCAAACGACAAAACGACCAAAAGATCTAAAGAGTCTGTCTTAGTGACCTTAGAGGCAAATCTCCACTCCTGTGTTCTTGAGGTTCAGGACACCCAGGCGCTGCGCTAACGAGCTCATAGTGTCCTAGCCTAACGCCGTGACCTGACGAGCATGCCAGCTGAGCACCTGTTTGGGAACCCACGTGAGGGGCCTTATCGCTTACGGCTAATGGGACTTTATCATTGAATGCAAAGTGATGGCCACGGGACCCACACATGATCCATAGGCCAAATCCCAGTTGATATGATCCATAGGCCATCCGTGTAGGCCCAGCATTAAATGCATGTAATAATCACCCCCATGCAACTGGCAAACTGGCATTATAAATATAGGCAAACGAAACTGAGAAAAGGAGACACCCAAAAATCTCATTTTTCTTGTTTTGGCACATTTGCTATATTCGATTTATTGTAAAGCACCTTACACATTAACTGCATAAATCAGTCTGAATACAAATTTCTCGCAAATACAAATCTTGTTTGTTGAGTCGAAGGCTGAATTTGACGTCAACATGCCTCATATCTTTCGCCATTCAAGGGGCGCCTCTTGTGCTTCATAGGCTTGGCCTTAGGATCAATGTTGAGCTTATGGCAGGCGTGCTTGGGATCGATCCCCTCCATGTCCTCATAAACCCATGCGAAGACATCCAGGTCTTGCTTCAAGAATTGAACGAGCTGATTCCTTATCAGCTCTTTCAACCCAGCCTCGATTCTGAGCTCTACATCTGGTCTGATGTCGCTCAGATTCACAGTCTCAAGATCATTGCTCGGGGGAGCTTGGGCCCTTGTATTATCAGCTCGAGGGTCGAGGGTATGAATCTCTGATTGAGGCACTGTGTTTGCGACACGATCTGAGTTGAGTTCTTGTGAGATGTGTTGGTCACCTCGTACGATGGTAATGTCTTGGCTGGAAGAGAACTCCACGGTGTAGCGAAATATCGAGATCGCGGCTTTAAGCTCATATAGAATGGGCCTCCTGAGGATGGCGTTGCGATTTGAGGGCACATCCACAATAATGAAATCCGCCATAATTTTCTTTTGCGGGGTTTATCTTCTAGTTCCACAAGGAGAGTAATTTGACCCTTAGCCTCCACATAATCCCCGGTGAAGCCTTGAAGCTTAGTTCCGTAAGGCTTTATGTTCCTCAGGTCTATCTTCAACTGTTGGAAAGTTTTCCAGTAGATAATATTTACAGTATTACCGTTATCCACCAGGGTCTTAAGAATTTTGACTCTCGATACCAGCATGGTAATAATTAAGGCACTCATGTGGGGTTTTGTGGGCTGCTGGCATCTTCATAGCAAGGGGAGAAAGAGCTCGCTTGAGGGGAAAGTACTCGTTTCTTTGGTGAGTGATAGCAAATTTGGGCCTCTAGCATGAGACCTTGCCTTTGTCTCCCAGAACCCTCTGTACCGAGGTCTCTGCTACTGAGCATGCGGATCTCAGCCAGAGGTTGGTTCTGTAGAGTATGAGCATTGAGCTCTGCCAGGGGATGAGCTTGTATGTCCTGCCCTTGGTGATTCGCTATGTAGTCACCCAAGTATGCCTGTCCAATCAGCCTCTCGATCTCTCGCTTTAGGTGCCTACAGTCGTTTGTGCCATGCCCCACAGCTCTGTGGTTTTTTCAGTACTTGAATTGGTCTATGTTCTTCATCAACCTCTTCACCGGTTTTGCCATGATCAAAATTGAATCACCCTTCAGGAGGTCAAAAATATACTCTGCGGAAACAATGAGAGCAGTGATTGGCCTGGGAGAGGAGGACGATTTTTTGTTCCTCCTCTAGTCGAAAGCTTCTTCTCCTCTGATTATTTCTGCTTTGAGGTAGCTTAGCCATTTCCTCAGCTCGCCTAGCTCGTGGGTTTGCTGAATGGGCCACTATTGACCTCAAAAGGTCTTTGTAGACAAGCTTGATGTATGCCTATAGTGATGAGTATGTGTTGGGCTTCTCCTCTTCTGCCTACATTTGCCCCATCGTGGGTGTTCTGGCGACCTCGGCCTTCTGGGGCCTTATTGAGGCTGGAGTCCCAATCTCGTGAAAATGCTACTCCCTGCCTCATTTCTAGAAGGAGCTGGACAGTCCTCGCATTTGAGGCTGGCTAACCAGAGTTTTGCGTCAGAGTAAAGCTCAGCCCTCTTCTTACATGTTCCCTCTCCTCCTTCTTAAGTGTTCTCTCAGAAGATTCACCCTTGCTGGGAATTTTTTGACATTTTCGGCATGCCAAGAGGAGTCACTACGGGAGGATTCTGTCATGTTCTGCTGGGAAGCTGGTAGGTTATGCTGTTGCAATCGCCGGACTTCTTTGATGAGGGCCTCCACCTATCGCCGGAGAGTCTCTATTTCTATTTCCACCACCGGCCGTGATGGGCTAGCGTCGGATGCATTTCTATTCTTTCGAAACCCAAGAGGCAGTCTGACATTACTGATTCTTGCTCTTTGGCTTTTGGAGCATCTTCCACTAATCTTCTTTCGCTGGAGGTTTGTCTTTCGCCAGACGTTGGTTGTCTACACAGCTTTTTATAAGTAATTCCCACAGACGGCACCAATTTGTTGACATTAAATTTGACATTCGATTCAACAAACAAGATTTGTGTATGCAGAAAACTCGTATTTGAAGCTTAGAGAATGTTTGTAATAAATGGAAGAGACTAACTGTGCCAAGACAAGAAGAATGAGTTTAGGGTGCCGAACTTCTTCCTGGTTTCGTCTATGGCTATTTATAGCATATAATTTCATGCGACTAATAATTACAAGCATTTAATGTAGGACCCACAGACGTGACATATGGGTAACATCAGCTAAGACTTGACCTTCAACTTTTGACTGATGGCTGTCCAGATTATGCACATGATAGGTTGCCGCATTTAATGCGAAAGTCCCATCTGCCAGCTGGTATCAAGCTGGCTTTTTTGAGTACCACGACTTCACAGCCTTGAGGAGACAGCGATCTTGCGACCTGAATGTTGAAATGTGCACTGTACAGGCAATGACTAATTCTTCAAGTCACCGGGTGATGCCAGGCTCTTAGGTCGTTGGACTAAAAAAGTGCATAGGACCCGCTTTTAAGGTCCTTCGACCATTGATCTTTATTGACTTGGCGACCCCAATTATCCTAGGCAAATTTTGCATGCTCTTCAACCCTATTCAAATATTCTAGTGTGGTACGTCTCTCATACATCCAACTTCGATCCTTATATATCTCACGACCTATTGAGAGGGCAAAAACAAAAGTCGCTTATTTTTAACAGGTATTTTTTCTTACATTATTTAATTTCCTTAATTTATTTGTTTACTCATACTTGTTACTTATATATATTTTTTCATCACAAACACAATCAAATAAATTTTTACATTATTTGATTTCCATAATTTATTTATACATCAAATTTGTTTGTTATTTACATATTCATTAATTTGTATGACAACCTTCATGAAAGATTTTTTTATTATTTGATTTTCTTAACTTCTTTATCACGTTAATTACATATTCATTTCTATCGCAAGATTATTGAAAGAATTTTTTATATTATTTGATTTTCATTATTTACTTATATTTCAATATTGTTTGTCAATTACATATTCATTTCTATCATAAACTTAAAAGAAAGAATGTTTTCATTATTTAATTTCCTTAATTTATTTGTCTTGTTAATTACATATTTATTTACATAACACACCTAATGAAAGAATTTTTACATTATGTGATTTTCTTAATTTATTTTTCTATCAATACTTTTCAGCTACATATACATTAGCGTCGCTTTTTTTGTTATCAATCTCTCTCGACAATGTATCAATTTCAAATAACCTTTTATGAGGCATTTTATCGAACATGTAGTGTGCAACATTTCTAACTTCTAAAAAATCCCACAAATTCATGAAATCTAACAAAATCTCGTGTACTCATAACAATGTCTATGTATCTATACATATATATATATATATTACACAAACAATACCCAAGATATTACATAAATCCACTAAAAATCAACAGAACTCATATTTCTCAAATATACACAAATTAACCTAGAATATAATTATAATTCCCATAATATAATCAAAATCTTCCACAATTACAAACTGACCAAGAAATGGAGAAATGCCTTCAAAATGCTTTGGAGAAATGGTGAAAAAGGTAAAAAAAATTGGCCACGAATCGCCGCCATTCGCCGTTGCCCATCGCCCGCGCCCGTCGTTATGCTGTCGAAATGGTTGCAATGTCTTGGGTGAAGGTGGCTGGATGCAGATATACGAGTTTTCGATGTCAAATATGGATCTAGATTCGAAACGGCTCTCTGAAAATTGTTTAAGGTAGTTCAAAGAGCGCAGTAGCTGAAATATGGAAGAGGTCTGCACCTTATGTATAAATAAGGCATAGGCGTTGTCGGTTCCTCGATGCCTATTAGGAATACACATCAGTTCCTTCCTGGAACCGACGTGTGTTGTTAGTGTACAGAGGCAATCGATGCCTATGCTTTAGTTAATTTCAAAACTTCTACCACCTTGCTGTTTTTTCCGCGAACCGACGTCTATTGCCTTTTTTTTTTTTGTCAATTTCTGTAGCAGTGGCATTATTATATGGGTAATTCAGTTTAGTTTGATATGTTTTTAATAACACTATTTACATTCAAAGTTTGTTGGCGGTAATCGAACATCTCAAAATAATAAACTAATTTCAACTCATAAAATAATAATGATGATCTCACGTCAAACTAAATGGCGTGGCAGCTATTTAATTAGGGTAAACACTCTTGAACTTATCCCCAGATTCGTGACAACTAGTTACTCAAACAAGCATATTGCGTAAGATAATCCAAATTTTCAATTTTTCATGACGAATTACTCAATAAACAATGTCTATTACATACCATGCATCTTGAAGCAGCAAGATCTTTGATCCAGTAATATATTAAATAAATATTTGATAGGTGAAAGTTGGACAAATGTCGATCGAACTCCAAGAGAATCTTGTTTTTATTTTACAAAAGTCGAAGAGGAATTATCGCCCATATAGTCACTGTTTTATTCGTGTCAAAATGTGACATATTATTATTATTATAATATATTAATTCACATTTATTTTATGAGATTCACAAGTAATATGTATATAATACTTGTATACTTAGTACTTACACCATTCTATTTTTCTATTTTGGATAGAATCATAGGAATAACAATGAAGAGGCTCTTGGGGCGGATCGAAAAACAATTAAGCAAAAAAGAATGTAATTTCTGTTTTACAATTAAGCGCTTGACCATGCATCGGTTAGCGTTCATAAATTAAGTCACATAATGTACATAAACTACAATGGATTCCGATCCTCCAACATAGTTGAGACCTCTAGATTATTACAATTTCACTTCTTTAGGTATTTTATAAATATTGGTATTGAATTTAACTATATTTAAATTTGCGCCTCGATACATTTAGGGTTGTTGTCATCTTACATTTAGATTGTTTTCCTCTAATCACACAATACACATATATATGTTGATAAAATCATTTTATTTTATGAAAAAAATTGTGAAGACTTCCTCACGAATAGTATTTTCTTATATAGTCATATATTTCTTGCATGAAGCAATAAAAAATTAAACCAAAAAAAAGAGAGCGAAAAAACTTGTTCTTGATATTCTATGCATGGATTACGTTCATACACGTCTACGTTGCATCACTAAGTCTCTTTGTAAATTAATTAAGTTTATAGTCAATGATGTCTCATGAAACCCTAGCAGGGAACATATAAGATGGACAAAACACAAATAAATAAATAAAAATTAATTATTAATATCTTTAATTATTAATAATTAATTAATGGATTTTTCTTCCAGAATATATGGATAAGTACGTACCACGATGGTGTGTGTCAATTTCATGTTTAATCTCGTTTACATATGTCGTCAATTAGGTAAAATCATAATTAGTGTGTTGTACTTGTAGATAATTGACATTTATTTTTGGGTAATAATTAAAAGGTTAATCATCTAAGGCAAGCAATCTTTTTTCTGGGGGGTAAAATGTGCTGACCTTTGAATTATAATATTTAATTGTTTGACTAATTGAAAATCTTTTTCGTTAGCTGAGGGTGGATGAAGCAATTACCTGAATTCTAACGACTTTGAATTTGAAGCACTTTTTGAGCATATTTGTTGCCTGAAATGTCACAACCCTCGAGAATGTTGGTGCAAAACCTTAAAAGTGATTATAATTAATAAAGTTGGTTTTTCTAGAAATCTTCGTTTTCATCGACTTTTGAATATGTTTAGTTTCTTTTAATATATGGTTTTATTAGTATTGATTTTACGGTTAAAATGAGTCATTTTAATTTGATCCAGCACGAAGTGAGGAACTTGCTAACAAAAATATTGAAGGAAATCAAAATGCAATTCTAGCAAAGAGAATTGGATGTGAAAAAAGAGTAATGGGTCTAGATTGAAGGTCGAACATAAAATTAATTGTATGAAGGCAACATATTTTCTCTATTAAATTCTACTTCGATCTGCTCGACCATCAGTCCTGCATCAAATTTGCTCATCTAGAAAAACTTGCTTAACAAGAAATTTGAAAAAGTCTTAGTTCAATCTTTTCTTAACCCCATGAAAAACAATGTAATATCTATATATACACCTAGCTATGTGAATTTGCTTTCCAAGAAGATGACTATAAAACACTGTTTTACAAAAACTTTCCAACAATTACAAAAGGTGATGTTATGGCACCTCCCGTCCATCTGAGTGTATAAATGTGTGTCACATGAATTTTCACCTCTCGGAAGTGTTAGAAAATTTTTGTAAAAATAAAATGCTATTAAATTGATTCTAGAACAATAATAATATTTACAAATAATTATATATAAGCATATATACACCCAAGCACGCCTATAATTTTAATTGCCATTAATGAGGTGTCTAGATGAAGAATATATGGTTTTTGATGGACAGAAGCAACTTATGCAACAATGAAAAACAATTTCCTTAATTGGTTGAGTATGTAACAACTATACAACTAATTAGTCTTTTTTTCAAGACTTTTTGTGAAGGTCAAAACCGTCAGTAATCTGCCACTTGTCATTAATGACTCAATCAAATTTTCTTGTGAGCTTATCAATTCACATCGATCGGATCTCTGCAAAATTTCATGTGGACCCTCGTTATTTTGTATACGTACATATATTAGTAAGAATCACGAGTTTAATTTCTATACATTTTGAAAACAAAACGACAATTTCAAAGAGCAAAGTCTAAATGCATGTCTACTAACAATGTGTTTTACAATTAGGTTTGGCCTATAATCTGTCACATAATATCATTTTACTGATTTTGAAAAAATTTGAGATCTACAGTTGGTCAACCTTTTTTTTTTTTAAATCTAATAAAATGGTTTCACATGACTGTTTACAAACTGGTTGCCAGAGACATTGCATTTCTTACTTGACGCATCTTTCATTGTCCAAATTCAATTAAGTATTCAAGGCCTTAATGTAAATGATTTTGGAAGACTAATTTTGTGAGAAGTAATTCTTTTGGGACAATGTGTGACTATAAAGTAAGAAAAAGTTTTATTTATAAAGATAGCAAGAAAAATTTACGAATTCAGTGTAAGATTATTATTATTTTTTTTTTGAAGTACAATTACAATACGCATCATGACAGAACAAGTGCATATAGATATATATCAATCTGAAACACAGCGTACAGAAATCAACAATACAAACCCTTATATAATGGACTAAATCAAATTCCTACACAGGAGACTATAAACTACATATAAAATGTAGACAAACTCCCACATGGGGGGAATCGAACCTGGGACCTCTACGTCCCAAGGTCCCAACCTTAGCCCCAGTGTAAGATTATTTTAATAGATAAATTAATGATTGAAAATGATCAGTTTACGTGAGAATTAATTGTAAGAAAATCATTTCCAAACGAAATAATAACATATTTACACTATGTAACTAACAAGAGTAGTAATTTACAGACATTGAGCTTTTCAACCGATTACAATATAAGTTGTCAATCACATCTAGGGTACAAAATGGTTAAATTTTAAGTTCGAGCAGACATAGTGGACTCGTGATTTAGAAACAATTTCCAAATATTCACTAATATTCTATTTCTTCAATCTTTTTATTCTAATTAAAAGTTGTGCTAAATTTCTCAACATTTTACCGCAACAATCAACACGCAGCATATATATAATACATAGCTGGAGACATTGACTTAGGCTGGGGGGCGGCGCCAAATTATATTGACTTCAATCTATTATCTATAAAAGGGATTCCATTTTCTCTTTTCGACCAAAAAGAGTTTCACTTTCAGTCCCAAATTTCTTACGAAGTATACTTTTCTGAAGCCTTATTCTTGCTTCTCTTCTACGTCTCAAGTCAAAGCAATCAATGGGAAGAACTCCATGTTGTGACAAAAATGGCCTGAAGAAGGGTCCTTGGACTTCAGAAGAAGACACCAAACTCATACAATATATGCTCTTCCGATCTCGGAAACTGGCGAACGCTTCCAAAGAATTGTGGTATTAAGTTTTCGATCGATCTATTCATGTTTTCTGATCTGAATCTAATGATGTTATGGTGAATAAACTAGTTAAGCATGATGATAATTTTCAGGGCTGGAAAGATGTGGCAAGAGTTGTCGGCTTCGAAGATCGGAAGAGCACTTAAGACCTGATATCAAGAGAGGGAGATTTTCCTTTGAAGAGGAAGAAGCTATCATCCAACTACATAGTGTTCTTGGGAACAAGTAAGTTTCCTCCTCCTTGTTCTTCATCGTGAAAACAAGGGTATGATCTTGCGTTCGAGTTTGATTTTTAACTTAATTATATTTCAATTTTTTGTTATGTGTAACAAAAATTTTCAAACACAAGTGAATGGTACCGCTATGGTACATACCACACCCACATGCCCTCTTTCCATTCCGCCACCTCCTCATCTATTGTTATATCTTAGTAGCACCAGCAAATGTTATTAGACAGTAAATAAAATGATATGTTTTTTCACGTCTCCTACATTTCAGTTTTGTATACACAAGAAACATCCAAAACCATATTTTCTTTGCAAAATCTTTTCTTGTTTTTAAAAAATTGAAAGTGAACAGATCTTTACTGTTGTTGAACACTGAAAACTAATGGAAACTACTCTATGAAAAGAGCATAGAAAACAAAACTTGAAATTTTTGTTTGTTGTCCGTTTTGTTGAGAATAATGTATAATAAAGTTGCAAACCCTAAATCTCTTTTGTTAATTTCATGTCACAGGTGGTCTGTAATAGCAACTAAGTTGCCTGGAAGAACGGATAACGAAATCAAGAATTATTGGAATACTCATATAAGAAAGCGACTCCTTCGAATGGGGATTGATCCGGTAACTCATGCGCCCCGTCTTGATCTTGTAGATTTATCCTCACTTGTCAACTCACCAGATCAGTTTCATCTTTCGACCCTGCTCCGCCTTCAAGCGCTTGTGAATCCAGATGCTCTACGACTTGCTGCCACTCTTTTAGCATCCAACAAAGAAAATCCTCTACATTTTTTGCAAAAACTTCAAGAAAATCAACTACTAAATGCCCAACTGCAAAATCATGCCTCAAAGTTCCAATCAAATGAATTCGAAAATGGTTTTGATCAACAAATCCCACTATGCAATCAAGCCAATCTTCCGGCCTCTTCCTCATTTCCTCAATCAAATCTCATGCAAATGATGCAAACAAATCACCAAACTTATCAAGATCCTTCATCCAATTTCGGCTATGCGGATTCCGGGCAAATTAGAAATGATTTGTTAGAAAGCTCAAGTTTTCAGTCATTGAACAGTGGTGGCAGTAGCAGTAATAACAGCCAAAATATCAGTTTAAGTTCTCTTCTATCAACTCCAGATGTTTTAAATTCAGCCTCATCAACACTTATCAGTGGCGGAATGGAAGAGGAAAGAGAAAGCAGTTTCAGTGACTTTTTGAAGTTTGAGATTCCAGAGAGTTTAGATTTTGATGACTTCATGTAAATAGAAACTTCTTTCATCTTGTTTAGGTCATGAGAGAGAATGGATCCCATGTTATTTTATTTTAGGTCCAGCCTCTATTTAGATTTCTGCAGGTATTGTATGGTTTTCATCTTATCTTGACTAGTTTACAGATCATATATATCCTTTTCATTTTTGTAAATTATTCCCTCTCAGCGTATTTTTTTTATTCTTTTTATTTCACTTTATTTTGTCTTTTTCATAAAGGAAATTGTTCAACAGTCTAAACTTTGGAACAAGTGTATCGTTGAATAATAACTTGATTAATAACATATGGAAATAAATTTAGTTATTTAAAAACAAATATATATATATTATTTTATACACATGCTACCATTAAATATAGGATTCCAGAGGGGAAGTTGACTTAACTAAGAAATGTAACAGATCAATTAGAAGAATAAAAGTTATACTTTTAAGTTTGTTCATCACTTTCTAATTACAATGATAAAATATAGTTTATGACAATTTGACTTAAGTATTTATAATAACTGCCTTGATAAAAATCATGTTTCAAAAAAAAATTCAGTAGAAGTAAAATTCAAGTAAGAAAGGAGTTCGGAATTGGAGTTTTAGATGTTGCTCCAATGAAACCATGCTAGAAAAATTCAATTGCCAAATTTTATCCACTATTTTGATATCAATCACCGAAGATGTTTCCATTCTCACATTCCAGTCTTATGTACTAGTACTTCCTTGAATGTAGATGTTGGCAATACCTTTGTGAATATATTGACTGTAAAATTAGTTGAACAAATTTGTAGGACGTCGTGGTAGCCATTTTTTGGAAGCTGGTTCATGTATATAGAAAATTTTTGAATAGATGTGCTTTGTATGAGGCCTCCTTGATATAGCCTACTTTAAGTTATACAATACAAATTGTATTCTCATTATACAATATATTGTTGAACCATAATTTTATTGTGCTAGTTGGCGTGTTTCACTTACTACGTGAATTGTAATAATTTCTCAGTGATTTAAAATTTATAGCAATCAAACCGTGCTCCACAAATCTCGATGATCTTGTCGGTTCTCAACTAATAAACACTTTTGTTTGTAATTTTGCTTTATGTGGATCACAGACATAGCCTAGATCTATATTTTTAACTAAAATGATCTTGTACGTACTTTGAGAATAACATATAGTCCCATGTTTATAATACTTTTCAAATGATGAAAAGATTTACCCAACACTGTTCCAATATCTTTGTGATTTTGATCATGCACGCACCTCTAGTACCGTTACGGTACTAGATAGATGTTGTAATATAATACCAATCACTAATATGATTTGTGGATGTGGTAATATATATATCACATCACAGTATTATTAAGACACCAGATATCTGGTACTTGAATGCTACTAAATATCTTTGAGTTTGTGCAAAATATATATCTTGAAAAGTTAAGTCTAGTCAAGCGCTATTTCTAAGATAAATTAATGCTCCAACTGCATTAACATATAGTATTCCAACTCTTAAAATGATTGAAAAGGATTTTCTTTTTTCCTACTTCAAGTGAAGCGAATGACCATTTGAGATATTAATGATTGTGCTTTATATATCCATATAAAACCTTTTTATTATTTATTTTTTTTTTTGGGCATGAAGATTGATGGACAGGTACTCCTTCTAAATATGTTCAATTTCCAAATTAATGAAGATGTCAAATGGTTTTTCTCAAATCTTTCCCGTCAAATTTAATATTCAAGTACTTAATGAATTTTACAAACTCTTCTAGAGTTCCTATGAAATTTAAAATCATCAATTTAAAATTGTAAAATTGGAAACTCAATATCATGTTTTTTATAGAAAAGCATGGATGGACAGAAATCTTTCTTCTATCCTCCATTAAACAAATATAAGCGTTCTCTTTCTGTGTGTGTATATATAGATATATTATATCTGTGTCGACGACAGTGTTAAGAGATTGTACCACAGTCATTCATTGTGATGTCCATTGCTTATTTTGGCCGACATTAATCGAGATAAGTTAGATAGTTAGTTAGAGTTTGAGTTAGATGCTAACTTAGAATGGAGGTTTAACAACTAATAACTAAAGAAATTTAAAAATAATAAATAAAATAAAATAAAATAAACAAAAAACCAGCAAAGTGAAATCAGATTAGAGATAATAGGCGGTGCAAATTTTCATCAGCCAAGATTAAAGGATTGCTGTAGTCCATCTCATTGTTAAGCCTTATCAACTCTTTGTATATATTGAATCTCAACTTAAGCTTATCAAAGGGAGAAAAAGAGTGGACGTGCAGCTGAGAAAGGGACACAAATATAATGAAGAATTGGGAGAAAATTCAGCAACCTAGTGCTCAAATTTAACAGCTTGTGTAGAGAAGAGCAAGTGAAGAACAAAGATAGAAATATTCTAAAAGAAGAGAGGAGTTGGATGAGTAATAATTCACCTAGTATTTCAATTTGTTAACTGGTGTAATGAAGAAAAACAGCAGAGAAACTGAGGGAAAGCCAGAGCAAAAGGGTGGTGAAGGAAAGAGAAACATCCTGTCAAGAAGCAAGGTAAATAGAGGAGTTGTATTAACTTGAATTTCTTCCAATTCATCAAGAAAAACCGGATAAAAATTTATCGGAAAATTTGGAATAGAGAGACATAAGCTAGGAGATAGAAAATCTGATTTGATGAATTCATATCCTGTTTCTTTTCGCCTTTGAAATCTTTCTACCGATAGGATGTTTGACAATTGGTTTGTTGAATTCCTGGAAGGCAAAAGGGTATGAAAATGATTATAAAACTGATGGTAGATGATAGGTCATGCAAGTGACAGAACGCATACTTATGATTCAGTTCACAAGTTTTGAACTGAAGGACAATTCTAGTAAAAGAAAATCCGATACTTATTACCTTGTATTCTTTACTTGAAATGGTTGACTGTACTGAAAATGACAAGTATTCAAAGTCTATATATGGTGTAGAGATAAGTTGGTGGGTGGCCTACAACCAACTGAGTAGAGGACATAGTTTGTTTAATGTCGACTAGTATATATATCAAAGCAAGAGATTTAAATACATAAGAAGACTAGCTATCCTATTTTTCATATAGAACTTGACTTAGATTACTTGACTTAAGTAACATCTAAATTAGATGATTTCATGTCTACCAGGAAGTAGTGAAGAGGTAGAAGCTACCTACAAGTCGAGCTAAATCACTTGTGCTAATAGCTTTGTGAGTGGAAACGCTTTTTACTCTTAAGAAAATGAAAAATTATTTATGTTATTATGTTACGTGACCGTGATGAGATCTTTTGCTTAAGTTATGTGATTTCCATGAACTTCTTATATGAGCTTGAGTTTAAATGATGTTCAAAAGATTCATGAAATTTTGAAATGCTATATTAAAAACAAAAGTGAGAATTGTGATATATTTTGGAATCTTTCTATCTACTACCCAGTGATTTGATATATTGATTAACACTTCGTTCCTGGAGGGTGCTGTTGGCCCGTGCTTAGAGTCGCCTTTTGCGAAGGGGGCCGTTGGCCCATGTTTGGGGCTACCGTTCACGGACAGGCCGCAGGCATAGGTTTGGAAGTGTGATATTACGAGCGCATGGCCAGATTTTAGTTAGCTTCAGGGGTACTTGTTTTGGATTTTGTTTGATACTGTTGATTTGGGATTATAAATTTGATCTCTTGAAGATGATATGATATTAAATTAAGCTCATATTTTTCAGTTATAGCGTTCCAAATTCCATTTCTCAGTTGTTACCATTGATTGTTAAATGATTTGACCATTTTAATTCAGTATATTTGTATGACTAAGAAGGCATAATTATTTTCAAATTCTTGACTTACTGAGCCTATTAGCTCATAAATTTTCAAAGTGATTTTTCTTATTAGGTAGCAAATGAAGATTTTGGGCAATTTTTGGATTACAGCCTGCGTCTTTTGAAGACAAAGCCATCTGATAGTACTCCTCAGTGACTTGCAATTATTGGATGCATGTTCATTTTGCATATCATTTTTCTGACATATGTAAATAGATGACTAGATTGGCTCACTATATCTTTCGTAGTATTTACACTACTTTTATAAATCAAGTATTTAAACTACTTTTGTAAATTAAGTAAATTTTTTTTTTGTTTTTCTTGTTTGTACTAGAATGGTTCGATTTCTCAAGTAATATGGTTTGGTAGTATATTGGAAATGTGAACATAAGATCATATTGTATTGAGTTGATCAGGTATGCTTTCCTTAAAAATAGATGAGATAATGCCAAAATTTCTATGAGTTAGTGTGCATAGTGAATTGCCTTGATGATAGGTCCAACTTCTAGTTGGTATCTACCGTTGGCGCATGGCACTCCTTGTGTTCACTAGTATTACTTGGGTAGGTCGTGTCATTCATATTGTCTAAATTGTTCAACATTCTTAATTTAATTGATCAGGACATGTGTTTTTGAAAATCAGTAGCTTGTTTCACTTTAAATCATCCAAGGACTTTCATGTACGCATCACTGTTAAGTGAACCGTATAGATATATATAGTGACTAAGTCCATAAGGTGCATTCGTGTCTTTATGTTATAGCAAAGCTAGCCAAATATCTCAATACAATAGAGTCTATTACTCAAAAATTTGTCTGCTTGTAATCATCCTAGGTTGGAATAGCTATTAAAATGACTCATCAAGGAATGAAGAAAAGAGAGAGGGACATGGAATGAAGAGAGAGCAGAGAGGAAGAAGAAGTTGATCCTTTGAAAGCTTTTTTAGTTTTAAATTTTATCCTTTGAAAGAATCGGATGACAATCTTGATGTGTTCAATAAGCTTGTGCATGATATTGCTAACTGCAACCATTCGAATCAGAATCTGTGTGATGAATATAAAGTTGTTATCTTATTGAATGCTCTCCCGAATCCTTATCGTGAGTTCAAAAACGCTATTAAGTATGGGAGGGAAACGTTGACATCAGATATTGCCATTGGAGCCTTGAAGAGTAAGGAGTTAGTGATGAAAGTAGAAAAAAATGAGAGGGGGAATGGTGAAGTTCACTTCGTAAGAGGTGGACGTGGTAGGCATCGTGAGAACTTCGAGAGTGGGTCCGATGAAGAGGGCGGTAATAGGAAGGGTAAAAATAAGTGGAGGTCTAAACAGAGTGCAAAAATAAGAAGTGTTATGGGTGTGGGAAAACTGGGCATTTTAGGAGAGATTGCCTGTTGAGAAAAATAAAGGGAAGGAGAAAACGAGGGATGCGGCGAATGTGGTGACATTTCCGGGTGACGACTTGGATTTGGTCTACTGATTTTTTTGCTCCCTTTATGTGCTTTTATATGTATCACCATTTACATGATTACTGTGTTTTGTGCATTAGTTTAATTTATCCGTTTAAACTTTTGCTTAAATGGTGTGATCTTGTTATTTTCATTGGTTCAATGTGTGTGATACTTTGGAGTGCAGTGGGTGGGAGTGGGTTGACTGGTATGGGTTAGAGCTTCAGACTGGTATGATGGTGCATTGGTGATATGCATGGGGTGGTTTGGTTCTCTGTCTGATTACCCTGATCAGGTGGAGCTCTTGGTGAGTTTCTTTCATTTCACTGGGTGCAGTCTTTGGGTGCCTCGTGTGTGACATAAGTGATAGAGGTGCCCCATTAGCCTTTAGTCTTTAGTTTACTAGTTAGATGGGTATTGTGAGCAATCTGGGAGCTTGAGTTTTGGTGATAAGGGAGTTTGGTTCTCTTGGGTGCTACACATAGGGAAGAGATGTAGTGTGATCATGTATGGTCATTTTTGCATTGGTTGCATTTATGACTATGTTGATCTTTGTTTTTCTTCTAGTTGTGTTTCTCATCATTTTGGTCACTTTATTTGTTGTTAATTGTTCATGGCCTGATATCTTTTAACCGTGACTAACTTAGTGTTTTTCTTGTGAAGTTTTTTGGGTATCAGGTGGAGATTTGTTAGGTTACGCTACATAATAAACCTGGGGCTATTATGGTTTGTCGGAGTAGGAATAAATCCATAAGCGAAAGTCAATGAATGGATTGGTTAAAATAAAAAGTGTCAAATGTGTCATCCCAAGTCGTGTCGAACCAAGTGTTGTTTAAGTGGCTTTGTTGGAGTAACGTGTTTAACACACTTGCTCAAAAGCCCACCCAAACATACCCCATTTTCTTTTATATGGAAACTAAAGAAATGAAGTATTTTTACCTGTTGGGGCTTTGGAATTTTCTCTAAAATTTGGAAGGATTTTTCAATTGATACTTGCCTTGTTTGACTTGGCTGTCCTTCTCATTAAAAGGGTAATTTGTCTCTTTTGCATGGTAACCACCCGAGACCATTTTTCTGGCTGCCAACTGAGGCACTTCCTGGGATTTTCTTCGTGAAATCTTGCCTCTGCCTCATTGTTTCTTTGCCTAATTTTCTTAGTGAAAACAAGTGCTTTGTGTGGGTGCTTTTAGTGTTGCCATTGGAAGGATTTGTAGGGTTAGTTTGGGTTGTTCTTGGTCGACTTGTGAACTTGGTTGGACACTTGACACTGGAAATCTGAGCCCTGTTCGATTAAGCCGATTCCATCTCCGGCCGGCAATTGGAGAAGAAGATTCTATCCTTTTTCATTGCTATATTGTTCTTTATTCTTGGCCAAACTTTACATTGTAACTAATACATTTTGTGACTTCTTGCAAGGTCTTTAGTCCCCACATGTATACAAACTCTAAATAAATAATTGGATAATTACCTTCAATGTAAGATTTATTAAAGTATTGTTTAGTATGTTCCTAATTTACTTCAAAGTTCGGTTTAGTCAATGATTTTTGCTATGTTCAAAGAACGTGCTCATATTCTAAAATTAAATTTAATTGCTAGGGTCTCCTCCGGATTCTGGCCAAAATAATTCATTGTCAAGTTATCTTAGTTTTGATCAGCAGCATGCGATTAAACATCGCACAAAGTTAACCCTGCTCCCATCTGGTAATCTTACGTTTGGCGTCGGACTCAGTGGGGAAACCTCAAAGCCAAATTTTCCAAATCCATCCAATTACAACCTATTGTTGGATAACGCAGATTCTGCCAGATTTGGTATTTTGTTTCTTATCAAAAAAATGATTTATGGTATTTGTTTTGTTTCACCAGCGTATATTTTAAGTACTAATTATATCTCTACTAAATTTAACTGGGCATTTGCATGTTATTGTTAAAAATTAGTTCAGTGGTCAGACCTTCAACTACCCATAAATAAATATTACCATCGAGTACTATATATGCACAAGCATGATCTACGCTTAAAATGCTCAAATTATTTATCATATATAGAGTTGTGTATACCTAATTTTCTTATCCCTGATCAAAGATGCCTAATTTTTCATTACTTCAGTACCCCTAAAACATAATAAGGAGAAACAAACAAAAATCTACGATCATAATCGGTACAGTTATCGTACAGCGGGCTCATCATATGTGTTTCGAATAAAGTGATATCTAAATTTGTAAAGCAAGTTATGTACCTCCAGTTTGGTGTATGCATTCACAATTTTCCGTCAAGTCTCCAGTAATAAATATCAACTACAAAAATCTATTTGCATACATATATATTTCATCTATTTGAAAATGTTCCTTTAATATCTAAGCATGTGCATCACTCCATGAACACAAAGGATTCAACTAATGTGCAATAGCAGGGCCTGGCATATATTAAACAATTTAGTTCGCTCTGGCTCTAACCAGCTAGAAGAAATTCATTAAACAGAATTGTACATTTTGATTACTTAACATCAACGTGTATTTCAACTAATGAGATCTCTATTCAATTTAACCCTCAGGTGACAGCGATACCGAAGAAGAAGAAATTCCTTTTTTTGAAGACAAAGAATTAGAAGTCGAGTTTTCTGAATCATCGTCTACAGGATAAAATGTCACTATCTTGCATTTGTTTATTTATTTTTCATTTCTCTCTTTTTTTTTTTTTTTTTTTTAGAACATGATTAGTGTAGACGGCAATGCATAAGAGTGTTTCCTTTATTGGCCGTATATGATTTCTTCAAATCAATGTGATTTCGTTTAATAGGATTTCTCTTAATACATTTAGCTTAGTGGAAAAGCATATTTCCTTAAGTACTGAATTTTCTTTGAGTTTAGATAGTTGATGTGGTTTCTTAAACATTAATTAAGCAACCAATATAAATTACAAGATGTTGTACATCTTTTAACTCTAAATATTATATTCAGGTTCTGTAAATAGTGTTTGTAGTACCATAATTCTTTAGTTACTTAGTTTCTTATATGTCAAAATCTTTAGTAATTTGTAAGCTTTCACAATAATTTCAAGGATAACTTTACTTCCTATTTAATTGGTTAATAGTTAATTGATCATCCATGTTCATGTTTTCCTCTAACAATTTTGTTTCATTTCGTTAAGATCATTTTGATTAACTAATACTTACCATGTTATTTATACATAAGCATTAAATAGAATTGTACATTTTGATTTTTTATATAGAATATGTAGACATCAGAGATCCGAGCTACATATGTGAGTTTTGCAAAGCTATATTTTGGAACAATGAAAGGCTCGGTAAACATTTAACACGAAGAAGCCAAGGTTCTCTTTGTGTTGTATGCAAGCAAAGGTTAAACTTCCCATTATTGAAGAGTCTCCCAAGGTTTTTAGTGATTTACTTTATGGCGCGGATGGTAGGAGTAAGCTCTTTGTGGAGAACATCGAGCTTACAATAGTATGCTCTCATCCACATCTATGGGAGCAACGATTGATTCAGGGTTAAATAAAGAGAGGCGGCCGCCTGTGTTCAGACTCGCTGGTCAAAATTATCACCAAATTGGAAGTCTGCTGCCACCGAATGGATCTACACCAAAGTTTTGTCAGTTCTATATCGTTGATGGTCCGAATGAAGTTTTGAACAAGATACAAGCTGTATCATTAGTATCATTGCATGTGTTAGCAAGTGACCTTAGATGCATGCAATATGCCTAATAATCGGATGCTTTATATATTTCAAAGATGAATCCGATGAGAATAATTTATGTGAGGATATTTCACTGATTTGAAGAATATGTTGGATGAACACAATGCTATAGGGTAATCGTTTAGAATGGCTAGAGACAAGATCTTTCAAGATGGTTGTGCAAACATTAAGCTGCGACTTATTGCTGCAAGAGTTCATGATGAGGATAATGAGGACAGAGATAAGCGGATATATAATCTTCCCAGAGTTGCTAAGATAGCAGCAATGGTACCTGGTGACTTCGAATCATCCTCCAGCAGCTGAGATATTGTTGTTGAGACCCAAACTGTAGATTCGCAGTGGATAAGTGAATTGCACCCTTTTTACCTCGGGCTACAGTATCTAGTAGTCTTTGTATATGGCCAGGATGGATATACAGAAGATATTTTGCTAGAAAAATCAAAGTCTGAATCATCTCGTGGAAGGAAGAAGTTAAGCATGAGAGAGTGGTTTGCATACATATTGCAAGAAAGGCAAGGTAAGTCTCGAAATATTCTTTTCTCCGAAAGGTTGTTCCAGCAATTCTTAGTAGATGCTTACTCGATAGTTGAGTCTTCACGGCTGGTGTACATATGTGCCCATCAAAAGGAATTGAGGTGCGAGATATATAGAGGGCTGTATGATGCAGTGTTGAGAGGAGATACTGATGCTGCTGTGCATGCAAAAGGATTTATCTTCCACCCACTTTCACAGGAGGACCAAGGTATTTGATGCAGAAGTATCAAGATGCAGTGGCAATCTGTAGATGAGTTCGATACCCAAATTGTTCATCGCATTTATAATGGCCAAAGGTTGTACGTTTCATGAAGAGTAGAGGACTCTGGCCAAAGATCTACCTAAGATATTCTGTTGAATATTTAAGATGAAGCTTGAACTCTTGATGAGGGATATTCTTAATAACAAAATTTTTGGAGATGTAAGAACAGGTGCTGTTTTATAAAATATGAGCAGTAGTTTTTTGTTCACACATTTCTTGCCATGTTATGAAGCATTTAATTCATTTAATATTGGATTTTTTTTTTTTTTTTGGTTAACTTTCACTTCTTTTGTACCGCAGTGGATACTATTTAGTTCAAAAGCGTGGTCTGCCACATGCACATGATATGGCTTTCTCATGGGCTCAATCATCTGTCAGTGGACACTATTGACCGTATAATATCGGCTGAAATACCATACACAGATAGGGAGCTGAATATTATAATGTGGTGCGCAATTTTATGTTTCACAGCCTTTGCAGAGTTCTAAGAAGTAAATCTCCGTGCATGAGTAATGGCAGATGTACCAAACATTATCCTAAGTGTTTTAATAACAGTACATCTATTGAGAATGATGGGTACCTTGTGTACAGATGTCAGAATAATGGAAGACCTGTTAAAAAGAATGGTGTTGACCACGACAATGGATACACTGTTCCTCACAACAAGTACTTGCTGTTGAAGTATGGTGCCCATATTAAGCTCGAGTGATGCAATCAATCTAGATCAATCAAATACCTCTTCAAGTATGTGAATAAGTGCTTGATCGCATCACCATAACTTTTTACCAAAGTTCAAATAAATGTGACAAGGAAGAACCGGTAGATGAGATCACATGTATTATGATTGCAGGTATATATCACCGTGTGAGGCTGCTTGGTGAATGTTTAGGTATGACATTCACTGTAGAGACCATCCAGTTGAAATGTTGTCATTCCATCTTCCGAATAAGCAAAACATAATTTACTTAGATTCAGATTTGATTGATATTGTTTTGATGCGTCCCGCCATGAGGCATAGCCAGTTCATTGCTTTGATGAATGTTAACGTCCGCGGGAAGGAGACAACTAGAAATTTATCGTGAATTCGTCTCATTCGGGTTTTGAATTCCAATCTTTAGTACTGTTTTCTCTTTCCTAACATGTTAGACTAAATATTTTGGGCTAGGGTTATGATAAAATCATTGTTGACAATTACTTATGTTTAAAGAATTGCTCATTTTTATTATTTTCTATTGGGTTAATTGTTTATTATTTACTTATACATCCGTTTTAATGCTTGATCACTATTAATTAGATTTTGTGATTTATATTGTGACGCCCCGGGCTCTCGGCGCCCAAGATGTCGTTAAATTTTTCTCTCTTCTCTTTTAAATAAAATAAATCAAAATGAATCAAGAGTGAATAAAATGCGGAAAATATCTTGATTCAAAAGTGATAATACAAAAGATAATTCATCGGAAATAATCAACTGTTTCACACGACATCAAACGTTCTCCAAGTACTTAGACCAAGTTTGAATCAATTAACATCAAAAGTTTCCAAGTACGTAAACAAAGTTTGAATCATTCAAAATAAGGCTAATTTAATTTACTTTGGAAGCGACCATCGCTCAAGGCGTCTCCTCCGACTCCCAGTCTGCAAAATGTTAATTTTGAAAGGGGTGAGTATTTCATAAAAATACTCAGTAGACTCAGCGCAATATTAACCAATTTATACTACAAACATACAAATAAACATGCAAATCATATCTCATAAGTCTCTACTCGAAAACAAGCATCGTATGGTAAATGCAGGTTTTCGACACTCGTCTCATGCCCGAAGGCATATAAATATCAGCGCCCATAGTAACATCATAGCATGCATGCAAAATCTGTGTATAGCAATAAAGTATATGCAAAAGCCTCGTCTCGTCTCAAGCATAAAGCAATTAAGCTCATGTAAATAACATATAAGAACATAAGTCACACATCCATATGCAATCCATAGAACAATCAATTAATATTAGCACTATTTTTGAGAAAATATCTTAGAAAAGAGTCTACCTCAATTTCCACCGAGTCGAGCTAATGGGCAGAGTTTACTCACTTATTCTTCACTCATCGCCTATAAAAGAATATGAAACTCAAATTAGGATTTTTGTTAAAATGAGTTATTTTATAAAATAAATTATTTATAATAAAATAATTGTATAAAATGCTTAAAGTGTTGTGCCTAATGTGACTAATACCCAAAAGTTAGGGGAAACTAGAAAATCAAGGATTAACTAATATTTAGGTATAAAATTTATGAGTTTAATTAAACTAATTTAGAAATCCTCAAAATTCAATAAATCTAAAAAAATTATAATTTAAATAATTAAAGTCATTAAATCTCATATTTAATAAAATGAGGCTTAAATTAAAATAAGTATAAACTAATTTATGGGTTTTAAATAAATAAAGTTAAACATGAACTAAAATTTAAATATTATAAACTTTTAAAACTAACTTGAAAGAATCCTCAAAATAAAAAACTAAAATAACTGAAAATGAAAGTTTATAGGTTAAAATGAATAAAACATAAGTTTCTGGGCCCATCCGAAAGAAATCAAAAGTTCAAGGGTCAAACGTAACCCAATCAAAAGTTTTATGCTTATTTAAACAAAACAGAAAGTTTAGGGCTTAAATGACACACGGTAAAACATTGGGACCAAAAATTAAATATGTTAAAAGCCCTTTATTTACCCCCCAAACCCCCCACTTCATTCGAACAGAGAGAGAGAACAGGGGAGTAAATCGGTAGAGGGGAGGGGCAGCCGGCTTTGACGCCACCGCCGGTTAAGCCTACGCCAGAGCGGCGCTCGGTCCTAGCGCCACGACAAGGCCGCATAGGGCGATTTCGGGCGCAACGCGACGGAAAGGGGGTTGAACCGAGCTGAAAATCGGTCAAGAGCTAGCCCCAAATTCGAAAACAAATCTAGAAATACATGGCATAAAATGAGGGTATAAGCTTGGGTTAGGTTTGATATTGTGAAATGAGTTGAATGTGTGGTGTTTTGAGGTGAAAAATGGTGGTGGTGTCGATTGCGGTATGGCGGCAGTAGTGGCGGCGAACGGTGGTGGAGTGGCGTTGGCTCCATTTCCCTTCTTGCCAACTACTTTATGAATGGAATGCTTCAAATAACAAAAAATTCTAAAATGTGTGTGTGTTGGAAAGGCAGTGGCGGTTGGCGGTGGTTGAGGCGGCGTACGGTGGTGGTGGTGCACAGTGGTTAGGGCAGTATAAAATGGCGTTCTCCATTTCTTCTTGTTACTGCTATATTCTTCTTTTATCGATGAATGTATAGTTTGAAGTTTTTGTAAAATATGTGTTGTTGCCAAAAGAAGAGGCAGTGTGTGTATGATGTGTGTATATATATATATATATCAAGACTTGAATCTTTTTGAATGTATTGAATACTTGGAAATGGATTTGCAAGGGGTGAGATGTGTGTGTGTGTGTGTATGTCTCAATGTGAATTGGAGCTAAAAGCAGTGTGTATGAAAAGGCAGTGAGTGTGTGGAGTTGGTGAGTACTTGGAGAAATTTTTTTCAAGGAAGTGAAGCAGAGAGGAACGTTTTGTATGGCAGTGTATGCAGACGTGTGCTCTTCCGATCTCCAAGATGAGTCTTTACTTTGGCATTTGAATGAAAGAAGAGGTGAAAACGTTGTAACTCATAGTGAAGAGGGAGAAGGGACGTGTGAGGGAGAAGGAGAGGAGCAGAAACAGACCTTGTGGCTGCTAGATTGGGCTGCTGGGAGAGTGGAGTTAGAGGGGAGTTTATAGGAGTTATTTTGGCATAGGGTTGTATGGGGTTGGGGGTTTGAATTAGGGAGATCGGAAGAGCACATTTTGTAAAAATGTGAATTATGCTTAACCTACTTAAATGGTAATTAATTAAATCAATTGAAATTTCTTAATTAAGATAAATATTTATTATGAATAAATTAAATAAAGTTTAAGAATTAATCGATAAATTTTGGTAGTGACGTGACTAAAAGTTTCAAAAATATAAAGGTTAAAATTTTAAAATTTTTCGGTTGCTACAATAATAAAAAAAAAACTCAATCTATGCCAAACTTGATGAATATCTAATCCATGTAAAAAAAATTTCTGATCTTAGAGTTAATACAATAAATCATAATCACATATCATGTAGTGGATATAAATCAACGTGTGTCTATAAAAAAATTATTTTCAATTTACAAAAATGAAACCGAACCCTAATGCACTAATTCTAATTTTTTATAGATTCACAATTAGTGGATCATATTATATTGAGATGGATAACAAATAGAGGCAAATTAAGGTGAAAATAAAAAAGAGAGACAAGAAATTAAATTAGAGTTAAAGTATTAAGGTATTTTTTTTATAAATCAAAAATCAAATCTGGGCAGATTTACCTAATCTGTATTTATCATGTGATCTGTGATAATCAAGAAATCAGATCTGATTCACCACGTTTATACTTAGATCGAAAACTTTTTTCGATACAGATTTGATATCCATCGAGACCGTTATAGATCGAGTTTTTCTATTATCATTATTTCTGACCGTTGTCATTAAGTCTTGTTTGAGTATGTTAAAGTGTGTGAATTTCTTATTTTATATTGTTCGTTATTTTTTATTTAAATAATTAATGATATAATAAAAATTTTAATAGATATTAACAGTAAGAATTAAAATGTTAGTATGGAAAGTATTAATGGGGATATAATACGATAAAAAATAAAATGTTGGGCTTCTAAGCGCTAAAAAAATAATGAGGATAAAATTATATAAAAATTGAAGGGTTAGGGACCTATAGTGGAATTAAAGTATTAACGTTATAATAGTCATTTTGATAGGGGTTAATATCAAAAATTGAAAGCATGGGGAGGAAATTTAACGTTGGGGATGTAATACGATATAAATGAAAGGTTAGAGACTTATTAGGCCCAAAAAAATGGGGACAAAATTGATATAAAATTAAAAGATTGGAGACCTACAGTGAAAATAATCCTTTATGGTAGTTGATTTATAAAGAAAAATTATAAAGAGGTGAAATAAGTAGTGTAGATTTAATAGAAATTTGAAATTTATGGTTATAAATGAGTAGTTGTCAAATTAGTTGTCAAATCAGTGACAGATGTGATTATAATGCGTTTTGATAAAGAAGATCAAACAAGAGCTTATTCTATTGTGTCAATTTTAAATACTCACAACGTATGAATCAATTGGAATGTAGTAAATTATGAAAGTATAAAATAGTCTTGCTTAAAATAGTCTTGTTTTGTTTCAATTCTGGCTAGTTGAGAAAATACTAAGAGTATGTTTGATTACCAATGATTTTCCATAGAAAATGAGTTTTTCCACCTAAATTCATACTTTTGTAGTGTTTAATCGACATTTTTCTGGGGAAAATACTTTTCAACTTTTGGTCACGTGACCACATTTTCTTTGAAAAAAAATATTTTCCTATGGAGGGGTAGGTTTTTTGTTTTCTATGTAATCCACACATTTTCTCAGGAATTTCACTTTTAATCAAATGCTTTGCAATTTATTTTTATAGAATTTAATTACTAGCAATTTAATTGATAATAAAATATTTTCTTTCCAAGTAAATTTCATACATGCAATCAAACGCACCCTAAATATTTTGATTAAGTCTAAAAAAAAAGAAATTATAAAAGACAATAAGTTTCAATAAGTTTAACTAATGAAAATGAGAATTACTTTGAATCCGCCAAATTTGACAATGTACTCGATACATATCTATACATTCCCAATTTCAAGCAACAAGTCGAAATCAATCTATTGTTATATATAGATTTAGCAATTAAGACCAGTTTAAGTAAGCTTTTCTTTGCTTCTCTTACCAAATTATTTAAGAATTCTCCGTATCAATTTTAAAGAAAACGACAAATGGAATATGATCATCTAACTATCAACAATACGTGATACCCAAACAGTTCTCGGTATCAACAATACGTGATGTTAAAGACGAAAGATCTTTTGGGTTGAGTAATTAAATAAGCAAAAAGCATACAATTACACAAATGGAATTAACATGATACCCAAACAATTACATCGTCAAAAGGTTTCATCTTCAATCTTAATACAAAAATGATTGGAACATGATCAAAGTAAAGCAACAAAAATAGATAGAACCTAGCATAGATGCTATAAATTCTTTTATAAAAATGCCTCTAATTTTTTTCCTTTCTCTCCATTTTTGCTCTCCAAAAATTTGTTTTCCAATGACCACAAAAGCGCTTCTTATATAAAGAAAATAAACACATTTTCTTGTTGCAACTTGATCAAAAATCATCCACATACTTAGTTGGCTACTACAATGAAGATGCGATTTGCAGTTATCTTTTCGTCGTGATGTTTTCAATGAATTGCCACCAAAATAAAAGTTGTTCCCAATTGAATTTTCTATGTTTTAGCAAAAATCTAGATTAATCGGAAATTTTTGGCCGAGATATGTCCAAAATACTAACCATTGCCATTTGTCTAGCAACTATCCTGTAAATGCATCTATTTGATTATGGGCAATTTTTGAGGTTGTTTCATCTAGATTCAAAAGTTGATGATAAAATATGAGTTGTATCCCTTCAAATTATCTTTCTAATGGATTAATAATCGTGGAGTTTGGATAAGTACAACTTGACATATGCTTGAAAAAACCGACAGCTACACAGGCCGTAAGTTTGATGGTCAAAGCTCTTTTTTGGTTGTCTCTTGTTGGCTATTTTTGCTTGACTTAGGTTCTGAATTTGGTAAAGTGCTATATATAAATCTTGTAGATAAAATGCTTATCTTCTAATTCCAACTTGAATTTCTTCAATTTGATGTCTGAAAGTCCTTAGATCAAAATATCGAAGGTTACACACTACCCAATAGCCTGTCTTGATAAGAACACAACTTGCAGATTCATGATTATTTTTTACAATGTTTTGAAGCGAATTTCAATTTGGTCATAGGGGATAAACGTGTAGAAATTTAAGTTATCTTTCCACTCTAACTTAAATAATCTTCATTAGATTTGTGAAACTTCAGTAATCATTATTTCGTTGAAACTTGTGCAGCAGCTGTAATTGTTAACTATTCGGATATTTCTTAATCCACTTGCACCATTATTTTCTATCATTGCAACACACTCAAAATACATCATAAATACCATTTTCCATGTATAATACTTGACAATGGATAAATGATTACGTACTTTGATTAATTGCATTGTATTTATATAAAATGAACTTGTAGTAAGAAGATTGCTATACTTCGATAAAATAAGGGAATAAGTATGATTATCACATGAGTGTATCAACAATGCATATCAAACAATGCATATCTAGGCCCTCACCACATTCCTATTTTCACAAGAATTAAAAAAAAGTGTAATTAATGGTATTAGAAATATAAAAATAAAGAGCATTTCTCTAAGAGCATCTCCAATGCAAAATCAAGGTGAAATGGCTTAAGCGTATATGTGTTAAAGAATATTGATATTATATTAAAAAAAACCTCCAATGCAATAATGTTAAATTGTATATTTGTCAAGTTATTATTAGGGATTTTGAAAAAAAAAGAAGAGAGAGAAAGAAGTATTTTTTTGCCAATTGTCAATTTATTCTATAACTATGACTGTGCATTGGAGATACTCTAATAAACTCTTACATCTATTAAATATTTCACTTTAAATAATTATATTTTGGGGATAACAATGCATATATTAAATAAAGATATAATAAAGTAATTTTCTAGCTGCATTTTTAACAAGAGAGTAACATTAGAGAATGTAAGTAGAAACTCAGAATTTTTTATTCTCTTGACATTAATCAATCAAATAGAGTTAAAATTTTATAATTGGAAGGGGAGTTAGCTAAGTTGTATGACATGGAAGAATTCCATTGGGCTCAAATAGCACGAGTAGATTGGCTTAATATGGGGGATTAAAACATTCGGTATTTCCATCATAAAGCGCAGGGTCGACAGTGGAGAAATGAGATTCGTGGTCTATTAAATGGGGAAGGGAAATGGCGTGACCCTCCAAAAGATAAAAAAGGAATAATAATAGCTTATCTTTCTAGGATGAAATTAGTAATAATAGAAATAGAGAGAGAGAGAGAGAGAGAGAACCATTTTAGAGAAATTTCGGGCATCATTGTGGGTAGCGGGCAGCTGTCGAAACATCAGAAGTTTAAATGGTGGCGTTTGACGGATAGACACCCACGCAAAATATTCGTATCAAACAACAGGATATTCCCATACGATACAACCGTTGTCACACATTTATTCATGAACCATGTTCTGAAATTCCTTCTGTTGGCGTAAAGGATGCTTAAGGATTGAAAAATTGAATCTTGACAGAAATGGGTTTTAATACTCGATTATCTTATTTTCTTGTGTGCTTGGACTTGGCTGCTGCTGGGTTGTGTGAGGCTGGATTCACCAGTAGTTACGTTAGAAGCAATGATTTGAGTCTTGATATGCCTTTAGACAGTGATGTTTTTCGAGTCCCTCCTGGTTATAATGCTCCCCAACAGGTTACTCTAGCTGATTTTCCCTTTAATTCTAAGCTTGTCTGTTTTCTTTTCAATTCAAATTCGCATATTTGGTTGGGAGATTATAGATTACAGTGAAGAAGAAAACAAAATTAAAATCTTGTTCATTTTGTACCAAACATGCTCTAACACTGCAATTTGCACTGTTTCTGAAGATAGTTCAAACACTGTAAGTCTGTGACGTTCTTCTGATTTTGGCTTGCTAAAATGGTGGGCTTTTTAGTTGTGAAAATCAGGAAACCTAATACAAGAAGATAATGTTCAATTTTCTTCCTTTCTCTTGGTTTTCTTCCAAATTGAGAGCCCCTTTTTAAGTTTGGAATTTATTTGCTCTGGTCAATGAATTTTCACTTATCTAAAAGAAACAACAAACATGTTTATTGAAGGTCAGCGTAGAAGTAGTAATGTTGGATTTCTTGCAGTCGCTTCAATCCGAATTCAAAGAATAAACTGAAAGGATTAGAAAATTTCTGATGCATTTCTCTTGCCAAGGGCCGAATGGCTTTTTCTGCACTATAACTTAAAAAAGGCATGCCGGCTCCATTATGGCTAAGCTTTGCAAAATAATCTCACAACCTAAAAGTTGTGTTAAAATGACAGCAATTATTTATCTGTTGAAGCTTTCTTAACAATTAATTTAGCTTCACCTGTAAGTTGAATCGTTTAAGCTGCGCATCTATTGGAAAGTCATATAAAGTTGATGAACACTTGGATTTTGAAGGTCCATATAACACAAGGCGATCATGATTCATGAAGGGAGAGGTGTCATCGTCTCTTGGATCACGCCAGATGAACCTGGTTCAAATTCAGTTGTCTATTGGGCTGCAAATAGTAAGCTCAAGAAAAGCGTCCAAGGGATGGTGCTTACCTATAAGTACTACAATTATACCTCTGGTTACATTCATCACTGTACAATCAAGAATTTGGAGGTGTGCAAGCCTTGCTAAGTAAAATCTCTTCATTTTTCTTTTACTATAGACTGCAATTTGCTTACTTGAGTTGCAGCCTTAGAGCTTTTCAATTATCTACAACTGTAGTGATTTTAACACTGCAGTATGATACAAAATACTACTATGCAGTAGGAAATGGAAATACAACTCGTCAGTTTTGGTTCATAACGCCTCCTAAACCAGGCCCAGATGTTCCTTACACGTTTGGCCTTATAGGTACATGTCTATTATTTGATAAATATTATGTTGTTAAGGAGGAAAAGCAAGAAAAAGTGTAGCCTAATTCATCATGCTAAGATAGAGGATGAGAAGGCATATTAACTTAAGTTGGAAATATAGAGTGCAAAATCCACTTTTGCTGTGAACTCACACTGTATATGGCATTGTGAACAGGGGATCTTGGCCAGACTCATGATTCGAATAGGACATTAACTCATTATGAGATGAACCCTGCGAAAGGACAGGCACTATTGTTTGTCGGAGACCTCTCCTACGCTGATAACTATCCGTTCCATGATAACATCAGGTGGGATACATGGGGGCGGTTCGTTGAAAGAAACGTTGCCTATCAACCATGGATTTGGACTGCTGGAAATCATGAACTTGATTTTTTTCCTGAAATAGTATGTTTCCTATTTCCATGGCTCTTCTGTTGAAAAGCTCCCCTCTTTTGACTTTCTCTGGGTTCCTAATGAAATACTTACAAGTTCCAATCAATCATTTGAAATGAAAGCTATTGATGTTATCATATCATATGGGTCAGTTTATTGAAAACCATATGGGTTAGTTTATTTCCTAAAAAGAAGTTTATCTTGACCTGCATGAATTCTGCAAACACTGCAAACAATACAATGAAAGCATTTTGATGCAGGGTGAAACTAAACCGTTCAAGCCTTACACACAAAGATTCTCTGTACCATACCGAGCCTCAGACAGTACATCTCTCCTCTGGTATTCAGTAAAGAGAGCTTCAGCATACATCATTGTCATGTCTTCTTACTCAACTTATGGTAAGATTTTGATGGTTTTCAAGTTAATGTTAAACGCATGAAATAAATTGCAGGCAAAAGTTGCTCTGTATGCTTATTGTAGCATGTTAAGAACCAAGAACGGAATATAGTCAAGACAGAGTCAACGTAGTAGGAGAATATGTGCAACTCGAGTGCATGAGTGAAAGAGAGAAAACTCTACTAATAGATTATATAAATGTAAATGGAAGTGTTATACAAACCATGACTATTGTGGAAATAATCATTCAAAAATTGGAGAAAAACATATCATCACTAACCTGAAATATTTCGTCTCTTTGACTCAGTTGTTCTCTTTACAGGGAAATACACTCAGTACAAATGGCTCACAAACGAGCTGCCTAAAGTAAACAGGACTGAAACACCTTGGCTAAGATGTACATTGCATGTCATTAGCTATGTTCATCACTTTCTGGAAGGGGAAACTATGCGTGTGATGTATGAGTCGTGGTTTGTGGAGTACAAAGTTGATGTAGTTTTCGCCGGTCATGTTCATGCATATGAACGATCTGTAAGTACCTATTTCCCGAGTTGCATTTGCTAGTTTCTAATAGTTCACTTCCTTTCAGAACTTTCAGTCCTTCCCTTAATTTGATTTGTGTACATACAAAACCTTGAAAATCCTTTGACATAAGAGCAACTGATATGAGCCCCTGTTTGGAGCTCAACTGGTTTGGACAGTATTTGAAAAGCTACTAATGTACACTGGTAAACGTGTTCTGCAGAAGCGTATTTCAAACATTGCATACAACGTTGTCAATGGCTTATGCACTCCTAAAGAAGATCCCTCTGCTCCAGTTTATATTACCAATGGAGACGGGGGAAATCTTGAAGGACTGGTAACCGAGTAAGTTGAGATGCATGGTCATTCTTGAAACTCGAAAACCGTAAATTGTTTTATAGGTTGATTTTCATCTACATATTCACGTGTAGGATGACACAGCCACAACCAAGCTATTCTGCTTTTCGCGAAGCCAGTTTTGGACATGGCATATTTGATATAAAGAACAGGTCTCGTGCATATTTCAGCTGGCACCGTAATCAAGATGGATTTTCTGTGGAAGGCGACTCTCTTTGGTTGTTTCACAATCGATACGGAAATCAAAGGAAGAACCATCTCTAGCTGTGTCGTAATTTGAGAATGAACTCGATCTTTGTACTCAAGTTTTCAATGATATTTTCTACATGTAGTGAACCGTGTATGCTAAGGGTTCAAAACTTCCACAAAATTCAGATGTATGTAATTCAGACAGAGAAGCATAATATGTACTGTATATAAAAAAAATTCCTACACAAGTTTATGCCCCTGCTAGTAGCTTCTATCTTCTAGTTACATCGAACATACATTTCCCCCAGGAGGAAAATAGAGGGTGTATTGTATAAAATCTTGGCTGTTCCTACGACCCGTCTCTGCAGAACCTCAAGGTGCTTGATCAATTCCCAATGCACTCATCAGAAATGTAAATCTGATTGCTACATGACTAATTTGAAGCATTTGTCGGCAAACATGCAGATCCAGAGTCAGTGTTGAGTTGAAGCAAGCTGCTTGAGTTCTTCCAAGATCAAGTTGTACCACGAGTACTAGATATTGACATGGGTCACCATGGAAGTTTGATTACCTGTCTTTGTCATGGTACAGCAGATGTTCCCAGTACTTCTGTAATATTTTGACAATGGCGTAGGGCTGACCTTATTGCCTCCAGCATTTCGTTTATGTTAATTCTTTTCCTGCAAACCAAAGCATTAAAAAACCTTCAACAGGTTCACATTATGTCATGTAAATAAAACTGAAACGACCAAAGTGGGGGGGGGGGGGTGGTACCATTAACCACTTCATCTTGGACTTGCACTGGTACATGAACATTTAGAATTTTTCACAGGGAATAGGTGGTTGGCTTTGAAGTTTAGCTTGGTAATAAACAATTGTCTTCAGATGCTGAATGGCTAGATATTGACATGGTTTTTGATACTATGTTTAAGGCTTACGTGTGAACAATGCTCCTGGCGAGTAACAAATATTTGTTTACCATAAAATATGCTGAAGATGGCCTTCCAATATATGATAAAAACATTTCTCATTGAATTTACTTCCACAATAACCATATGTAAAAGGACTATTCAGCCAGGGAAGCACTGATATGGCAAAAAAATATATTGTTGAAAATAGCTTCCAGGGCGTATACATACTAATTATCACAAACATGCATTAATGGTACAGTTTTCTAAGCTTTCTTCCTCAATAGGCTTTAAAGACAAGATCAATACAAGATCGATATTAATACTACGTTAAAGAAATGCAGCAAACTAATAATCACTAACTGTCTCACACCACAATTGCATAAGCTGGTTCTTTGGATTCTGAAAGCTGGGGAAAGACTGACATGGAATTATTATAATTCAGGATTCAAGACAAGGCACGGCATCTAAAATAAGGAAACATGAAGGGAGACAACAGTAAGCTTACAGAACACTAACGCCCACAACAGCAAGAGGCAGTGGGCATGCTTCAATTTCCTTCACCTTCTGATCAACGGCTTGGTCCTCATCATTTGATTCAGAATTTGCAGCAGACTGAAAATCTATCTTGTGTTTTCCAATTCTCCATATTTCTTCTTGTAAAGATGGAAGCCTGTCCATTGCCTGCAAAGACAACTATTATGATTAGTACTTGCAGATTAACCAACATGACTGGCAGAGTTCAGACATTCCACTTGGAAAACAAATCATTGCAATGACATACCTCTGGAATGTCAATTTTATTCAGTACCACAATGTATGGTCGTTCAAGGTAATTAGGATTGTACATCCGCAATTCCTGCATGATGGTTGTACAATAGCACAATATTGATGGAAATTACTAGTATTTATAAAATTAAAAAAAAAGTTAGAATAGAAGAGTTTAATAGAGTTAAATGTACATAACAACAAAATTTCCTTGTAATCGTGTTTGTAGAAACATACAATAAACGGGCTTGCATATTGCAGGAAACCACAGAGAGAGAGAGAGAGGGAGGAGAGAGAGAGAGGGAGAGAGGGAAGAGAGATGGGGAGGGTTGTTTTTCTTTTTCCTTTTCTTTGGGGAAGACTAGGACAGCTCACAAAGAGAGTCCAATCAAATTCAACAAGTGGATTCACATTCTATGATATCAATATTTGCAAGGAAATTATCAACGTGAGCAATCATTTGGAAACAGTTTCGGGCTTGTTCTTTATGGCTACCAAAAAAGGGTGATTCTTTTGGAGAATGTCTGGTGGTGAAGTAGTGAAAATAATTTTTTATAAAGAAGAATTTGTGGTCGGTATTGAACTTGTTGACCAACTTTATGGTAAACAAAAAGCTAGAAAGAACAAGCTCTTAATGACTAGGTCCTGTAACCACAAGTCTTTGACTGTTCTGTAATCGCAGACGGGGTTCTTAGCTCACAAATTGTATCAAATCAATTCAACATGCGGATTCATATTCTTTGATATCAATATTTGCTAGGAAATTATCAACGTGATCAATCATTTGAAACAAATGACTGGGTCCTGTAAGCATACTTCTTTCACTGTTCTGTAATCACCAATGGGGTCCTCAGAAGCTGCATCAACAACATGAACTAGAAGGCGAGTCCTCCTTAAATGCCTTAGAAAATTGCGACCAAGACCCTATAATACCAGGGTGTGACTGAAGTCAGAGATCAAAATGAAAACCAAAATAAAAGATCATGGAAGGAGAACCATGCTTTAAATATGAGATTGACGCAAATAAATTTTTGAACAAGGTGAAATCCGAAATGAAGTACCTTCCCCAAATGAAGCACCTTCAATTAGACCAGGCAAATCTGCTAAAGTTGCCTCGGATAAAAATTTCCCTGCTCCCAGGCTTGGGTCACCATCAAGGCGTCCCAAGTTTGGCATCAACGTTGTGAATGGATAATCAGCTATATCAGGATTTGCAAGTGTAATAGCTGCTAGCAGTGTAGATTTTCCAGCATTTGGGAGTCCCTGAAAATCGGGAAAACCATAAGTGATTTTCCATCAACTAAAAAAATAAATTAAGGAAAAGTAAACCTAAAAATTTGTTTGTTATGTTGTCTAGTCGTGTCTGGTATGACAAGTATTTAGCAAATACTGAAGTACGGCAAAATGCCAAAAGACTTGCCATGCATTCTAAAAAAAAAAAAAAAATGAAGTGTGTTGGGGCGGTGGGGTGGGGGAAGGAGGATTTCCAAACAGAAAATAAAAGCCGAGTCAGGGCAAACTACTCTATTCTGGGAGCAACCTTCCAACTCAAGCAGATAAGTCAACAGATTCAATTATATATTGCATTTCTAGACAAAGGAACAGGATCTAGTTTCCCCATCAACAGTCTAGAACAAGATCTTCTTTAGGAGAAAGTAAAAGTGGCTATTAAGTAGGCAGGACAAGATTTAGCATTAACAGCTAACCATTAATGGGTTTAAGAATTTCACTTCAAGATAATCTCAACAAAATATTAACATACACGTGTATATCTTCTTCTGCCTAGATAAGCATGCATGTTATGCACATATGCACTTTACAAAGTACTGCATAGAGAATGTTCTCCATGCGATGCTCATATGAAGGTAGATACAGTTATATACAATTATACACTTAAATATGCCATGAAACAGAAAAATAAATACTTACAACAAGACCAACATCTGCAACAATTCTCAGTATCAACTGCAAACTAACCTCCTCACCAGGCTGGCCGAGAACTAAAACCTAGAAATGTGAAAAGTAATTAGGTATCTACCAGCGAAAAATATGTCACTGCAATATCACCAGGTTAAGATTATAATTATGGGCATTATTAACATTTACCATAGTTCTTTAGGAGGAAAACAATTCTAAAATAAAGTACACACAGTGCAAAAATTACATGTGACTGATATCATACCATAAACTTCACGTAGATGGTAAATTCCATGGCATTCATGATACTTGCATGCAATCGCAACAAGCAAGCAGAAGTCCCCTTACCCTTTTCCACAGTTAAGTAGCCACATGGTCATCTATCCAAACATTCACAAACAAGAACAAATGAAATGGACCAAGTGTAATATAGATTCCTAAAATTTTTGCTTTCTGAACAAATCATTTTGTCAGACTCCTGAAACTTTTGTGAGTCTGGTGTGGAATTTTCTGTTCCTACCACTTCATATTTACCAGACAATCCCTCATCTGTTGATGACTTGTTGCAACGACATACAACCACCACCAACTGTTCAGATTTTACAGCCTTTCTCTCATTTAACGGGATAACCTTAAAATATTGCTCGGTTAAGATTTTGAGCTCACAAGATTTAAGACTTAAGAGGGTGTATGATTTAGATTTTGGAGAATTGATTTTGTCAAAAAGTGATTTTTCCAGAGAATGTGTGGTTAAGTAAGGAAAAGTTACGAACCTACGTGCAAAATTATCTTAATGAAATGAATAAATGTTGGTTAAAAATGAGTTTGAACTACATGGCTCAGGTCCTCCAGTAGACTGGTTTATTCCAGTGCAGCCGTATTTGGCTTTGGGTTACTTGATAAGAACCAAAATAACTTTATACAGGATCACATGGATTCTTAGTTCAATTAGTTCTTGCCAAAAATCAATTATTAAATTTTTAGCTATCTCAAGATTTAATATCCAAATCCCTTCCCTTTCACGTCCAATCTACGTACTTTATTACTGTCAGTGTAGGGATGAAACCTTCAACAGCCAAAATCTAATTTTCAAGATTCATAATAGTTTTTGCCATATTATTGAATCATGTCTCTAAATGAAGGTTCATCACAGTTAACAAAGCTAAATAAAACGACTTCAAACCCAGAAGTGGACGACATCCACCAACACATTATGCTCCCCTATTTATCTCTACCTGAGCATTTTTCTTCATGTTTGCACATGGGAATGCTGCCAGTGGTACCTATAACTAATGCAGAGGAGTAGATATTTGCAAACGAATATTGAATAAGTTCCAGAGAATGAGTATGATACTCTAACTGTGCCGTGATTATGATAACTTCTACTAATGTTTTGCAGCTGCATTAATGAAACAAAATTTCAAAACTGAAATATGGCAATAAAACATTACAAAAATGGCACTTTAGAGCATTGATAGGTTGAAAGGAATGAAAATACCATCAGTTAATCAAAATTTGCAGGTCAATACAAATGTTTGTGAGTTGAAATATATCATGGTACTACTACAGAGGACATAAAAAACAAACATGCTACCAAAAAGTCAAATGATACTGTCTTTATATCATCCAAAAGAGCACTCAATGAACAAAAACAAACAGTATTATGCACAAAGGGAAAAAAGATTACTTAGGTGTACTTTGCCAAAGATGCAAACAAAAAATAGGAAGTATATGAGTTGTCTCTATCCAGTCCAAATTCTCCAAACCAAAATATAACCAAGTGAAGTGTAAATGACTGAAGACCTTGAGCAATGCCGAGCCTTACCTTATCATTGTCATCTCTCATTACATTAGCAGTTAAACTTTCTGTTCTCTTCCTTTTATGGATAGGGATTTCTAACAAGCTAATCTGGCATAAGAAAAGAAAGAACTAAAATATCAACTACTTGTGGACGTTCGCAACCTGATTGGTAAATAGTTGCTAAAACCCAGTCATAAAGTACATAAAAAAATTCCTGCAAGACAAGACAAATGAAGTAATTTACTCCTAATTTCATCTGGAATTATGATCTTCAACATTATAAGGAACAATTACATCTTGCCAGTTGCCATATTTAAGAATAAAGATTCTCACCCCTCCTTGACCACCCCTTGCAACAACTACTTCGTCACCTGGATTTGCTAGATCAGCTAGAAGCTTTCCTCTTTTATGTTTCACAACCGTACCTGTCATATAATGCACAAAAAATGGTATGATATAGTAGATTTAGATTTATAACCTACATTCATCCATTCACCATATAAAGAATGAATCATAATGATAAGTCAACAATAACAATGTCAGTTGATGAAGTCTTCTTGATGTTCATTAAGAACTCATTTACTTGTAAAAAGAATAAAATAAACGAATTCAATTATGTACTCCACCGACCTGGAGGAACTGGAATACGCAAAGATGGAGCGTCAAGTCCATCACACAGTTGAGATGTAAATACACCCATTGCATCAGCATTTCCTCCACGTTTTGCACTATATCTATTTTTCTTGTGAAACTCCAACAATGAATCTTCATTCTCGTCTGCATAAACCACGACATAACCACCACGCCCACCGGTGGGAAGAATGAGTGAGCCATCAAAATCCCTTTTATATGAACTCTTTCCCTTTGTCTTGTTTTTTTCAAAATTTCCTCGAGATTTAGAAGAAGCCCTCTGGGTAGGCATACTAAGGACAGCACCATGACCTCCATCTCCAGCACGAACAGTGATCACTACCTGATCAAAATATTTGTGGGGTTCCTTCACTAGTGTCTCAGGGGTTGGGGACGGAGGAGCTTTCACATTAGAAAGTGCGCTCTTCAATGAGAGCCGACAACTTTTAAAAGCAGCCCATTTTCGTGGAGAACTGTAAGAAAAACAATAGCTATTATAAGTAACACTATGAAGCTAAAACACCAGCTCATCCACTTACTGTCATTACCTTTGAAGTCAACTACAATAGTGATACTCACATCCGGAAGAAAGTATGGAGAATAACAAAGAGGCGAAATAATAACAAATCAAAACCAAAACTGACCAGAAACGGTACAATTTGAAATCAACAAACAGAAAGACATCCAGAAATTGCAACTGTTTCGGCAATGTTATAAATAAAGCGCACACTAATGAATATAACCAAATTAGGTAGTTCACTAATCCAAACTGATAAATCAAACCCAGTTAGCCCAAATGATAATTAACAATTTCAAATGGTTCTTTTCCACTATTTTGAAGAAAATTAAAGAGAAGCTGAAAAACGAGAACAACGTATTAACCATAATGCGTACCTACGTGGAAGAAAAGGTTGAGATCGGAAAGCAGAGAGCGAGGCCGAAGAATCTACGTGAATATTTGCGTTGATAGATGAGAAGGGACGATGAGAAGGAAGCAAAGAGAGCATTTTCCCCTTCTCTTCTGCGTGACCGGTTCAGAGGTGCGCTGCTCCTCCGCAGTGTTCAGTGTCACTCCATCGGATTTCAGCAATTTTTTTACGGGCCACCAACTGTCAGATGAGATGACTCAAAACCAAATAGCCAACGGTCCGGCTATGAAACACGTGACAGTTTTAGCTATGTAATAACAGTTTGAGCTCTTTAAAAGCGTGAGGTTTGTATAGAAAGTCACCCAATCAAATCGGTTATTCTCTCTTTACGGAGCTCAAACAGTCACGTATTATACAGTCACGTGACTGTCTGAGCTCCGTAAAGAGAGGTAAGGTTTTTATAAAAAATCACTCAACCGAACCTGCTATTCTACTTGTTAGTCGCTACAATATTTCCTTTTTTGAAACAGTGGCTACAATATTTCTACATTTTTCTTTCTTTTTTTAATTTATTTTTCTAATAACTAGTACCACCTTTCCTGCTTAATCCAGCCGAAAAATAAAAGATAATCCTATCCTACACATATATAAAAGAGTGAATATTGGGTCTCATGGTCACCTATTTGTTGCTCCTTCCCACATTCTCTTTTTTTGTTATTTATCATCGTTTTAAGTATATATACACCCATGGCTCTCTCTGTAACACTTCACCTACCCTCATTAATTTATTTATAATTTATTTAGCTGTGATAAATAATTATACAGTTTAATCTTTAATAGCCGCAAGAAAAGAATAGTCTGATGTTCTGTTTATTCTAGGGATAAGGAACAAGAGGCAGTGCTTACTAGGATTGTGATGCCTTTTTTTTTTTTTTTTTTTTACTCCTTTTTAAAAATACTTAGTGACTTCTTGAACAAAATTTAATTTCAATGACATCCTTGTTGAATATAAGATATTCCAATTAGTAGAAGGCAAAGAACAAAAATGTGATAAAATAAAGTTCAAGTAGAATAATTAGAAAAACCTAAGAATGTGTAATGCAATTAAAAATGCAGTGTGATTATTAAAAACAAAAAAAGATGGTGCCAATGTAGCCACATTCTTATAAATATTACCAATCATCTGCTGAGGAAAAGGTTGATGATGTGGTGTAAGATAAGGCATTGACTTATCTAGATCATTGACACAATTTTAAGTGAAAACATTGCACATTTATCTTCAAACGGGCCTAAATTTTTGCATATGATGTCTAATTTTCGTCTATAATACCATTCCAGAAAGCTCGCGATGAGCCGGACAAGATTTGTCACTTTGCCACAAAGCATGGCAAATTTTGGGCATTTGAGGTCATTTCGAGGTTTAAAACTGCATTTCTCTATATTTTTGTCACCTTTTTTTTTCATATTTTATTTATTTACTTGTAAGCCCGGCCTACTAAGGGACTGTTGGCCTACCTAATTGCTCTATTTATTTCGTCTATCTCAGTTGTAGGGTTTTTTCTTTGATTGACTTTGAATAAAAAACGAGGGTTATTTCAATTTACAATCAAATTTTTGTGAATTGAGTGCACTGTAGATTACGGTCTACATCACTATTGGTGTAATCTTGAAAAGTACATTAAATCTTTTATTTTTCAATAATAGAAAAACTAACATGGTTCCGCGTAGACATACTAGTAATTGTAAAAATGATGAATTTATGAACAGTTGTTAATTATTATGGAAGAATAATATACGCGACTCATGCTAACAGTTAGGCCATGCTGGACTAGCTTGAGTCAACGAGTAATGCTACATGTACTTCGATATATTGCTTGAGAGAAAACCCGATACGATATATCGCGAGAAATTGACTACCCAACCCCCACCCGTCACTCAAACCCCTGACTTTCGCGCTCTACTCTTCAGTCTTACCTCCTTCACCCCTTTGAAAACCTAGCGACCCTCACCCTCATCCCCAACCCATCTCTGGCGAACCTTGAGGAGGAGTTTTTCGACGACAGAAGGAAGGCCGGCGGAGAAGGATTGTAACGACCTAACCTTATTTTATGACCTGGCATGAATATATAAATGATTTTTAATGAGAACTAAATGAAAACAAAATAAGAGATGAAGAAAGGATATAAGAAAATTTTGGGATAAGCCTTAGGTCTCGACACTTCAAGAAATTCGTGCTTGAGACCTATCTAATTTCGAGAAAAACAATACAGTTTGAGAAGTGATTTTTGAGGCTAATTTCCAAATACCTTGGACGAGAATCTAAAGATGATTATCATACTAAAGTTAGACTTTTATATGGATACTATAAAAAGAACCTTATTCTTTGCAAAAATAATTATTCTATTACCTCCAAATCCTTGTTTAAAAAGGACCACATAAGATATGTTTTGTTTGGAGTTTGATGGACTTCAAGATAGATTCCAAATCTATTAATTGTGTGGAGACCACTGTAAACCCAATGATTTCCTAAATATAGGTAATCATTTGCCTAAAAGTTTAGACTCTCATATTGTCCAATCCAAGCATGTCACCTCATCAACTTCACATGTCTTGAAAATATATGGACAAGAAACCCTAAAACCACCCTGTTCTAGCAGAAAGAATGAGCCAGAACCATGGGTAAAAACCACCATTCTCCTCTGCTATATATATGAACCAACTAGAGAGTGAAAACCCCCCAAAAGTAGTTAGTGAAAAAGGCAATTGAAAAGAGAGCAAAAAGGGAAGTCTTGGAAGACACTATCTAAAGGAGGTAAGGCCTTGGCTCTTCCTATTTATGATATTCTCCTTTAGAAGAGTAGGATCAGAGGTGAAAATGACTTATCATACTTGAAAATTCGAAAAAAAATCACTAAAACCCGCTAGGATTAGCTACTGCAGAATCAATTGTTGAGACCTTCTGCAGTTTTAGTATCAACATCTGCACGGACATAATACAAGTTATTTATAGTTTGAATGTTTGTGAATGTAGGTGAATCCTTGACCGTGTGACTGCAATAACGGTGAGTAGTACCTAACTTTTTCAAGAACTTTTCATGAAAAATATATGTTTTCTATGAATATGCTTTCCTTGATAAAGAAAGATTTTTTTTTGTTACATATATGGAATTACCTCACTAAGTTTATAATGAAAGCTTTCTATGTTTTGGGATCAATTTACATATACTCCATGACACCGGGGAGTATTATGTACGGTGTCACTATGATGATGATGAATTATGATATAAGTTATTCTGATCGGATGATCCCCTATGATAATGCTATGAATGATATACTTTATGATGAGTTCATGAGGTCATTTTCATCTTATGTAACGGGGCCCAAAAGTTTGTGAAAGGTTTATTTAAAGTCTTGTTTTAAAAAACTTGCTACTCACTGAATACTTGTGTATTCACCCTTTTCCCTATCTCCATGATAGATGTTGGGGAGGAAGATATTCGAAATTAAGCAAAGCTCTTGGATCATCTCACCGGAGGATGGTCATACTATGTGCATTCACGAGACGGATTGGTAGGGAATGTATGAAGACTACCTGGGCTTCCATCACTATACTACTTTTGTCAAGATCGAACACTTTGATGAGGACCTAGACCTCATGTACGCCGAGGAGTATACCATTAATAAGTGGAGCCTCTAAATAAACTTGTTATGCTTATATAAGTAAGTTAAGATGCTAAATAAGGAGTAGTAGTAATATAAATATGGATGGCAGTAGACTTATGAATGAAACTTTATTATTATGAAGAACTACCGTACTAAATGATGATGGGAAGAAGTGTGCTTTCAATTGTATTTTGTAACCCTCTTCTGTAGTACTTCCATATAACAAGTATGATGGTTATCTTTTAATATGAAGTTATATGATGTTTATGACTTTGTAAGATGACAAATAGATGAAATAATCAGAAAGAGGAACTTGAACCAAGAGTAAAACTGACTTTAATAAATGTCCAACAATCTGCCTTTCTGATTCTGAACGAAGGGTTGAGACCTAAAAGTTTCGGCGATTGATACTCTACATCTTGTGTATTTTGTTTTCTGATGGGAGTCTTGAGCGCAACAAACTGAAGTGTCAAGATCACGTTCTAAATTGTAATATTTCATGAACTTGGTCTTGACCCTTCAATTAATGGGATGCCGACACTTCCTCACTTAATCTTATCTTGTGTTAATACATAACTTAAATAGTCTAACTCCAATGGTAGAAAAAGGGGATGAATAAAATCGTTCTCATGACCGATGACATTGAAGGTTGAGACATTCAATGAAGATCGAGAGATTTGAATAAATTGAAGGACCCGATTAAGAA
>CAVNYN010286773.1:0-42524 GCA_963692815.1 Nyctanthes arbor-tristis
CTCTTTTGAGTACGTCAACCTCGTCTTGTCCCACAAATTTCACTGAATCTGTCAACAGACCACCAGCAATATGTTAACAGACTCGTCGAGCGTTTGACCAAAAAAAAAAAAAAAAGCCTACGCCTTCAAAATTTTTTTATGTATACTGCTACTTATGATCAATTTCCAGTACCTCCAATAGTGAAAATGATATAGGAATTCATCTAGATGCTGTAACAATTAAAAAACTCCAATGTGGAATAATTGTAAAATCTATACATTAGACTAAACAAAATGTGTATATGAACGTGAGAATTCTTATCAAATAAATGGAGATTGTTTATTAGCTTTTCATTCTACTACTTATTTTAGTGGCAGGAAGAAATTTTGTCATGAAACATTATGCCCAGATTTGGGAAATAAAGAAGAAAGTAGAATGATCAGTTTTGGAGGGAACTCATGCATATATTTACACTAATTGTATATAACATAAGGGTGTTTGTGACTTTTTTATTTAATTGGTAAATAAGTTATTTTGATATGATATTAAGGATGTTTTAGATATTTTAGTATATGTGAGACCTTTTAGACTTAAGAAGGCCATTTTATAAAAGTGAGCTTTGACTAAGGCCATTTTGAAAAAACCCCCCAGTCCAAGTCCAAAGGGTTGTTTAGGAAATTACCGTAGAAAAGGGGAGCAAATTGAAAAATACGGCTAAAAAAGTGTCAAAAATATGGCACGTATTTTTACGTTATAAATACAGGCCAATTTTGCTTCTCCCATTTTCTTTTCTGATAAGTGTTTCCCGCAATTTACGGACACGGTCGATGAAATGGGCAGTGATTAGTTTTTATTTATTTATTTATTTATTATTATTTACCCACCATTTTTATATGTAATTTAATTTTATAATAATAATATTTATGTATGACTTTTTAATTGAAATATCACATATAAAAATAAAAAGTTCAAAAGTCGCAAGTCGTCTTAAAAAAATACGTATGTAGATAAAACTTCATATTTAAACTCGCATGTAGGTCGTTCAAAAAAAAAATCACAGATAAGAAAAAAGTCACGTATGAAAACTTACATTTAAAAATCACATATAGATCATATAAAAACAATAACATACAATACCATTAATTAAAAGGCCAAATTTGTGTCACTATTTTATTAAAATGTCACATTTAGCAAAAAAAAATCACATTTAGGTAAAACGTTACATATAAAATTTACATTTATGTGACTTTTTTATTCTGTCGGTAACTTTTTTACATTTGATATTAAAAATTTACATTTAGTTAAAAAGTCACATTTTATGTCACTATTGCATTAAAAGGTCACATTTTGTATCACAATTGAATTAAAAAGTCACATTTAATGTCACTATTCAATTAAAAAGTCACATTCTATGTAACTATTGAATTAAAAATTACATATAAAAGAGTCACATTTTAATTAAAAAATGAATGTAACTATTGAATTAAAAATTACATATAGAAGAGTCACATTTTAATTAAAAAGTCAAAAATAGTCACATAAAAAAAAGTTATATATAAAAAATTTTATATAGAAAAAGTAGCATTAATTAAATACTTATATATTTAAAAGACATTTAATTGAAAAGTAACATGTAAAAAATCACATATGGAAAATTTTGTATTTAATTAAAAAGTTACATGTAAAAAATCACATATAAAAAAGCTACACTTAATTTAAAAAGTCACATTTCGTGTCACTATTGAATTAAAAAGTCACATATAGAAAAAATCATATTTTGTGTCATTATTGAATTAAAAAGTCACATATAAAAAAATCGCATTCTTGTCACCGTTGAATTAAAAAGTCACATATAAAAAAAGTTACATTTTGTGTCATTATTGAATTAAAAAGTTACAAAAAAATTGAAAAGTCACAATTGTGTAACTGTTTAATAAAAAAGACACATATAGAGCAATAAATAAATATTATTACTATTTAATTTAATTAAAAATTACATATATTAAAAAGTGACGATAAATGAAAAATATTATTTATTATTGTTATTACTATTATTAAACAAAATTTACTTTTAATTATGAGCCAATCAATGGGCCCATTGCATCAACGTTTGTCCGCGGAATGTGGGAATCAAAATGCCGTATTTTTATACGGCATGCATAGGAAAGGCAGTATTTTTCAAATTTTTTAACAAAATAAAGTGTACAATCTAATTTTCCCAAGTCCAAATTTGAGTTGATAATTGATTATTCAGCACTAACCCGTATCTAGTATGGCTCAAAATTATTATGAGGTTGATCTAAATTTTATGTTCTGTGGGTTGTTAGTTTTTATGTCAATATATATGTTCTTTGAACCTTACTTTAAGGGGGAAAAATAATAATAAGTGTTGGGATCAAAGGATTAACTTAGTGAATAAAAGTTTTAACTCCTTCGAGTAAGATTAATGTTGAGGGAAATACCAAAAGAAAAAAAACTAAAGGGAAAAAATTAGAGGGAAAGATACTATTCTCAAATAATGTATAACGGAAAAATCTAGTGATTATAGTCTTAAAGGATTTTCTTTATTTTTTAAAACTTTTTTACAAATTATTTTGTCATTGCTTTTTTTTAATCATGCAATTGATATTCAATTTTTTACAAAATATATTTTTTAAAATTTATTATAGATTTTTTTTGAAGGAAGAAAGTGGGGGAAGGTAAAAATGGGGTTAAATTTAGCCCATTTTTGACCTTTTCTCCCTCCAAAATGACCTTTTCCGCCCTTCCCCTATACATTAATTGATTTGGTTGGGGTGGGTTTTTCCCTCACATTAATTGTGCTCTTGCTGAAACTATCCGGTATGTGCCCCTCCCTTTATTCTCCTTGTAATAACGAAAAAAAATAGTAGTAAGTGCTTGGACCACAGTCCAAATCAAAACCCCTATTCTTAAGGAAATAATGGAGCAAAACTGAAATGAAACACATTAAGAGAGTGTTTAATGGCAGATATTTTTCATATAAAATGTCAAATTCATGAAAAATTTTCTATTTTTGCGCGTTTCATTAGCAAATAGAAATGTAATTAAAATTTCATAGTACAATTCTTTTAAACATAGTTTCCCACGTTTTCTAGGTAAATCAATTTCCACCTCCCATAAATAAAATATTTTTCATAAAAAGTTGAAAAATATTTTTTCTATCTTTTCGTTTCAGACGCACTCTAAGAAAAAAATAATTGATAGATCCCGGACATAATTTGGAATTTTGAGGATGGTATGAAGTATGAACCTCTGCGTAGAAAGAGAATCTACAACGAATATAGATGCAAATTCAATTATATAATAAGGAGAAAATATATTGACATCACACATTTTTTATAAATGCATCATATTTTGTTTACGTAATGGTACATGAACTTTATTTATTTTTTCATTTACACTCAAATACGTATGTTTTTATCACATATTTTTTTCAACTTTTTTTTATCAAATAATATTTCTTGTATTAAATAATAATTTTCATTCAATTTCTTTTATCATGGGACTCTTAAACGATGAAAAAATAATTAATTTTCACTAACTATTTTTCGTTTTTTACTTATTTAATGTATTTAGTGACTTCTTGAACAAAATTTTTGAGTGAAAACCTTTGTTGAGTACAAGATATTCCAAAATGTCAAGAACAAAAATGCGAAGAGAAAAAGAGTATAAGTTCAATATTTAGGAAAGCTTAAGGGCGTCTAATGCAATTAGAAACGTGATGTGATTATAAAAAATGGTGGTTTCATTGTCATCTTATGTAAGATGATCTCTAATGCAACAATCTCCTTCTTCTCACATTTTTCCTCTCTTTTTTTCCACTTTTTCTCTGAGGGTGTTTGGTTTAAATTCTAAGAATTGATTTTGCAAAAAAAAAATAATTTTTTTGGGAGACTCTGTGATTAAAAGATAAGAAAAATTTGCAAATCCATGTGTAAAATTATTTTAATAGATAAATGTGTGGTTAAAAAGTTTGAAGGGAATTGATTTTGGAAAATTCAAATCGAACATGCAAAAAAGTACTCCTCCGTCTTTTGTCTAGCTTGCTTTTTATAAAAGAAGAAGAAAAAATATTGGGAAAAATTATTTATAAACTGACTTCTGGGAGGGGAGGGTTCCACAAACCTGGGCAAAAAACTCGAACTCGAAAGGGTTACCTGAACCAAGCCCAAATATACCTAAACCCGATCGAGTAAAAACATTTGAAATACCCTTATTTAATATTTGAAACATTCCAAAAATTAATTTTACATTTTCAAGAATAAGTATGAGTATAACTGTAAATGAATTTAGAAAATAGTAATAATAAATATAGAAAAAATGACAAGGTAAATGGGATAAAAATCAAAAGAAAATGTAGAAAAAATAAATGAAAAGGAGAGGGTAATAATAAAGAAGAGAAATTTGAAATTTGTTAGCGTGACCTTAGTCCTTAGAGATGCTCTAACAAAAGAAGGCGGGTACCTCATAAAAAGGTAAACATTGAATTATGACTTTTTTTTGGTATACCTGAATTCGTTCCCTACATTGTTTGCACTGTGACATTTTTTTTTTTTTTTTGTTATATTATATATGAAGTTTTTTGAAATTTTAGCCTCCGCTCCCCATAAATAGTTTCTGGCTCCTTGCCGGTTAGATATATGCCCCCGTTTATTAATGAAAAAATAAGAGACAAAATGAGTCTGATAAATATGAAATATGTAAATATAATTGATTTGATGAATTTTCTAGTCGAGTGGGTGGGCCTTACCTAGATTAGCCTGGCAAAATGAAGCAAAAAATTGCTTGAACCAATCCAATTGAGTTTCGAGAGAGACATCAGTGTTAGGATTAGAGATCCCATATTTCCCAATAAAAGACGTAGGTAGTGCTGTAGCTCCACCAACTGCGAAATTCACGCCTTTACCGAAATCTATTTTGTTACTTGCATTTGCAAAATTTCCGCCCAAAAATGGTTCCACAAATGGCAGTCCTAAACTCTCAGCTGTCAACCAGAATGAACCAATGAATGAAATAATCCATCTAGCACAGAAAAAAGCAAAAAAACTAATTAAATTCTACTGACCAATGAAATCGAGAATGATACGACCGTCAGAATATCGTCCGGTGGGGCGACCGAAGAATGTTTCCCCATAAGGTGGTAGCGCCGAGATGGAAGGATCATCTGGTGGACGAAGGCGAAGCATATTCCCGGTGTCGGTGACTGAATCGCCGAAACTGATTATATATTTGAAGCATCCATAAGCAATTTTGCTTGAAATTAACATAAAGATTATTGCAAGTTTTATTGAAGAATGAAGAGCCATTAGAAAATACTAGTAGGCACACGCCGGCTAAAGTTGAGAGAACCGGACTAATTATTATTTGATTTATATATCCCTGACACACACTGGACAATTTGGCTACGTAACTTGCAAGTGATGAAACGTGGAGTCTTGAAGATCTTTCGCTTGAGGGTCACTTTCAGGAAAAGATTGGGTAGGAGGAATTTTATTTTATCTAGGGATAATAACATATATATACTAGCATGTCATATATAGTGTGTGTCATACATATATTGTAAACATGTTTGTAGATCAAAGATTAGCTCACGTGGTTAAAGATTTAACCTTTTATAGAGATCATCAGGATTCAAATATCCACAATCTCCCTCCCCCATCGCACTTTCTACAAATAATAATAATATGTTTGCATGTAAGTAAAATAAATATAGTAATTAGTCAAAGGCAGCGGTCGATTGTATTTGGATGTATAAACATGTGGTTTAATACATTATTAAGACCGTTAGATTATGTACCCAAAATGAAGGGTTTAGATTATTTGTTCAAATTGTTTGTCAATAATAATAATAATAATAATAATAATAATAATAATAATAATAATAAGGATAAATTTCAAGAAAGGTCCCTAACCTTTGTACTTTCTATCAGTTGGCTCCCTAAGTTTTTTCATTACCGTAAGTCCCTAACCTTTCATAAATTTTTTCATAAAGTTATTTATGACATTTTTGCCCTTTACTTTTTAAGTAGGGGTTAATTTCACATTTCGTTCTCAACCTTTACAGTTAGTATCGTCTAGATCTCTAATTTTTTTCCACATGTTGGGTCTCCAACCTTTCAATAACTCCCATGATTGATCCTTTTTAACAGTTTTTGTCAATTTTTCCGCCAAATTCTTAGTCAAATTACCATTATGTCCCCTTATATTTTTAAATTAAAAAATAATTAAAACATAAAAAGTGTAAAAACAAATATATATATATATGAGTAATGCTATTTATCTAGACTGGAGATCGATGTCCAGTCTAGTTGATATTATTATATTGGGGATGAGTGGAGAAGCATAAATATATGTGAGTATTGATTTATTCAACAACTAATAATCTAATTTAAATAAATAGCATTATTCTATATAAATATGTGTGTGTGTGTATATTTTAAAATAAAAAAGAAAAGGGGAGACTCATGTGCTGCTTGAAATGGAAATTTCTACCCTAAACCAATTTTTATTGAAATTCAATTCTTTATTAATTATTATTTTTTATAAATTATAATTATAATAATAATTACTTAAATAATAATAATAATATTAATTCTTTATGTACAGCCAACAACATTTTCAACTCAGGACTGTCGTTAACTAACGAAATTGCCACGCCATAGTAACGATGTTACCATTCATAAAATAAATGTTACTACCCGGATATATATCACATCAGCAATAAAAAAATAGTAAAATTGTCAATAAAAAAATAGATATGTTTAGTGTAGCTGATGCCACAGCTTGCAAAATAAAAATTCACAATAATGTGATGGCAACAAACTCGATAAATGGTAACAAAATGATAAAACCTAGAAAAACAATAAAAAAAAAAACAAGAATGGCAACGCAGGAAAAGAAAAAAAAGCAAATAACAATATGAAAAATGGTAACATAGGAAAATAAACAAAAAAAAACAACCAAAAGATAAAGACAACCAAAAGATGGTAACAACTTTGATAGATGGTAACAAAATGCAAAAAAAAAGGTAAAGATAAAATACCCAACATCAGCGCTGGAAATATCAGCGTCCCTAACTAAAAAGAAAGGATGCAAATTTAGCTGCCAAAAAACGTTTTGGCAGCAATATCAAACATCAGCGCCGTTGTTGCAGCGTCTCTCAGCGATTGCTGCGCTGCGAACTGCTGCAACGACTGCCGCAACGACTGCCGCCAAAAGTCACGGCTGCAGCACATTGGTGGTGAGGCGCACGGCGGGTAGTGGTATTGAGGTTCTCAGTCGGTGGCGGGAGGTATTGGTGGTGGGGAACACAGTAGCAGCAGTGGCGACGGCTGTGGTAGGTGTTGGTTTGGGATGCAACTAGAGTTTTATATGTGTATGTATATAGATAAAATTTAAAATGATAATACTTTAATTATTATAAAAAATAATAAAAATAAATAAAGGCTATGAAAATACAAAAAAAGAAAAAATGAAAAAAGAAAGAGAGAACAAATGGGGTGACATAAATACAATTTAATAGGGTAAAATAGCAATTATTTTGTGTGAGAGACGCAAAATTGATATAACAATAAAAAAATGTTTATAACCTTTAATTTCCTCTATTTGAAATTAAAGAATGTGTCTTTGAGTATTTTTCTAAAAAGCCCGTATTTTAATCAGCTATTGTTGGATTTGAGTTACATATACTGCTCCAATTAAACCTGCCCTTACCCACCAATTAATTTACCAATAAATAAGTACAAAAACTATAAAAAAAAAGGAGAAAAGAAATTGTTAACAAAAATGAATAAAAAAAAGTTCAGTATATTGACTCAATTATATGGTCTTATAAAACCTCACAACAAAAACCTACATTTAAATTGAGCTATAATGGAAATTGAGGCAATATAAATAAAATACCGTAAAATAAAATAAAATAAAACTGATTGATCTCCAAAATCGAAACCGACCAACTCAAATCAAACTTTGCATTCGATTTCCCATTCCACCGGGCCTTGAGTTTTAAATTTTGAAGTGTTTTAGTTGGGTTGGGTTGCACTTACAAACCCAAGGTAGAGCTATTTAACCAAAAAAAAAAAATTGTTGCCAAGATCGTACAAATCAAAAGTTTGATGATGAAAGTGTAAATGAATGAAAATGTTTGGGACCGTTGCCGCAACATTTTTTATATTTGTATATTTTGTGCATTATATTATATTAAAAAATAGAAATAAATAATTGCAAAAGAATATTTTTCATAATATTGTTATTTTTAGTTTGTGTTACTTATGTATATGCATCCAAGTTTACTATTTTTATTTAGTAAATAATTTTGAGTTAATTTTTTGCATGTATCGAAGTAAATTGGATGCTTGATCCTTATTTTCTTTTTATGACATTATTTGTAGTTATATCACTTTATATTGCCTTCAATTATTATATATGCATGTTTGGTCTTCAATTATAGAAGACAATTAAATTTATTCTTCTGAAACTAAAAGGGCAAAAAAAAAGAATCTTCTTGTACCTTCTAATCAAAATCTTTACTGCTCTTTATTGGCCTTTGATTTAAGATTGGTGGGATTGGGGACGTGACGTGTAACAATAATTGGTTTTTGTGGAGTTTTAAGATAAGTTATTTAACTATGTACGTTGGGTTCATGATGTATTATCAGCTCAAAGTTTGGACATGTTGTTCCAAATTTAAATGTTCGAGGAAAATGTGAATGGATGCAAAGCTTGGGGACCTTTGTAATCTTGGTTGATCTACTTTAAAATAAATGGTTTCAATGTATAGAATTTTGTTATAACTAACATTTTACTGTTATTATATCAACTTTTGTTGTTTAGTGCCATAATAATTGAAACTTTTTTTTTAGTGGGGTTGAAATCAGCAAATTCTTTTAAAATATTTTTCATTTTGGGAGGGGAAACATTGTGCAACAATAAAGATGAGTTGGATTTTAAAATAAAGTTTTTCTGATAGGGCTGGTTGGTTCAAATTTAAAGACTAGGGATGACAGTGCAAATAGATTCAAAGGTTGTAGACAAAAGTAAAATAAATGTAAAGATTGATCATGCTGCAAGCCTATGCAAAGAACAAGGTTAGGTGTTGCAAGACATGGTACGCATGTTTTGGAAGCTAACATTTTATTTGAAAACGATACGAGTCATAAAGTTTTCATTCCAAGGATTCGTTGACCCCTTCCCATGCAAGAGTGCCTTTTAAGTTTCAAAGAAAGCAATTTTCTTTGATTGTATTGTACACAGTGATCATAAAATAAAGTCAAAATGAGTCATTCTCTCAGATATATTAGAATATTTTTGACAAGTCCCATATTTAGCCACGGACATCTATATGTGGCAGTGTTAAGAGTTATAAGTTAGCCTAAGCTAAAAATTTTAGCGTGAGATAAAGTTGAAAAAGTAGCAAACTATGCAACCAATGTTGTATTTAAGGAGTTCTATTGATTTGTATTTTGAGCACTGGGTGAGAGTTTTATCATTAATTAGAACGAATTTTATAATCAAAATTTTATCTCACGTTTGTTATTATATTTATAGTTAAATTACTTGGAGTTCTTCTTTCATACAACGCACGGGTTGCGGTACTAGTTGTATCAAAATAATAAAAACAAATTTACCAAAAATAGAAAAGACAAATCAAAATAGAAAAAATAAAGGATGCCAAAAAAAGGGGAAAAATATAAAAATTGTCCAAGTCTAACAATCACAAATGGAACTCTTTTATCCACCATGAATTCCAATTTTTCTAAAGAACCGAAGTCGGTTCCTCTAACGTGCCCTCCTACACAGTTGGCATCTTATTAAGAAATGACATGGAAAAAACGTGGGGGCCACCAAGCTTGAGTTTTAAACCAAAAACTCAGTACCCTACCCACCAACGGACACTATCCTTCCCCTCGGTTTGAATTAACCTAAAGAACCCAGGTACCGCTCAACTCCTTCTCTGAAATTAACGACGACCGCTCATCGCCGGCACTGGAGTTGACGACAGAGCCCCTAAACCCACAAAGACACATACCCGCCTGTTCGTTAGCCTCAGAAAACCCCTCTATCAAACCGCCACCCCCATTCATTGCACTCACATCAAACCCGCTAGCCCAGCTGTATGTCCTCCGTCCAGAAGCGCAATCGACGCCGGGCGCAACCTCTTTCGGTGCTCCTCCATGAGTATTGCGCAGCTCCTTCAGGTAAACATATATGCCATTTTCTCAACTGTTATTTACTTATTTATTTATTTTTTGAATAAATTTGTTGAACACTCTCAGGCCAATTCTCTCTCAATACTCATCAAGTCAACTCTGGCGCGGGCAGAAGGGGCGGGTCGTCGTCGATTTCCGAGTAGGATCTGTTATGGGTTTGTGGGTTCTGAGTTTTTCCAAGGGAGGGATAGGGTGCGTGGGGGAAAATGACTTTTCTGTTTTGTTTTAATTTGCAAGACTGGTGGGCCCTGTATTTTTCCCTTGTAACCGTCCATCTGTGTAGGAGGGCACATTTAGAGGAGCCAACTTCATTTCTCCAGAAAAATTGCCATAAATTCCGACCGAATACGGAACCTTCGTGAAAAAGGACTACATTTATTTATTTATTACAGAAGGCCGCCATTTCGGGCAACCAACCAGCTGCTAGAAATGGCAGCAGAAGGGAGAGAGTCTCCTCCCAATCCAAAAAGCTGCGATGAATGGCAGTCACACGCTATTTTCAGTAGCTAAAAGGCTATTTTTTTTTTCCTTTGTTTTTGCAATCTTTTTTAATTAAAATATTTATTTTGTATTTTACCAAAAATACTCTTAACTTTACGGAGGAAATTGACGGATTCTATTATCAGGGGCGTAGACATAGATTTCTTAAAAGGTTGAGGACCCATAGTAGGAAAAATAAAGATTAAGGTCGTGATCTATTAATACCTGAAAGGCTGGGGACGTTTGGTGTAAATTACCCTATCTCATTTCATTTTGACTATTTAATATTGCTGAAGCGGGATATTATATGGATTTTGAAAAATTACTGATCGTCATATTCTATTATCAAGCATTGACCATTGAACTTTAGAGTGATGCTATTTAGACATATAAGTAGACAATATGTGACAAAAGGGATTTAAGTTACCTTATTAATCATACACAATTCAAAGGAATCTATAGTCATTTTAAGGATAATAACGTAATTTGGACCCATTTTATTATAGTTTTTGTTCACACATGTATTCAAATAGATTAATTCTTGAACTTTATACATGTAAAAAACTTTCACTATACCTTAAATATCTTGAATTTGGTCAATCACTAGCTGCTTGGTGCCATTATAGTACCAGACATATGGTCTGGTATGACACTTGTCGCTAATATGATTTGTAGATATGGTAATGTGCTCACATTAGTAATTCATATTATATCGCAATATTATATAGTGTTATTATGACACCAAACGTCTTGTGCTTGAAACTTACCACCTTATATCTTTTCTCCTACCTCAATTGAAGTGTCATATGCAAGATATTAGGATGTGTGCACGTCAGTATAATTTTGCATCTTGTCTTAAAGAAAAGTCAGAGGAGGAATATAAAGTCATCGAAGTATACACACGCACACCCCTAACCATATATACACTCTTCAAATAATGAGACAATAGCAATTTGTTTTTTCCCCCTAATTTCCCAAATAATACTAAAATTTGATCATAGTCATATATGGTTGGGTTATATGTTACGTAGATGTAGTCACATAAAGGGTACAAGTTTTAGGTTTTCTATATGGTATAATGACCTAATTATAGAGACATTTTTTTTTTTGTTTTGGGAACATCTTAAATCTTGTCTCGGCTAATGATTGAGTTGAGTCAAATGGGCATACAATCAATCCAAGTACATGTGAGGGACTTTAAAAATGAAGCGGATACAATAGTGTGGGCAAACATGTTCTTTTGACATAAAACATGGATGCAAGAACAACAACCACAATCTTTCATCACTTTATCGACCAAACAAAAAACGGGTGCATAGTGATATAATGTAAAATCCAAATACAAAATTGCAGCTAACTGGAGGGAATCAGTCTCGGCAAACTGAATGCTCATCCCCCTGCTCTTTAGCCAACAAAAGTCCTTGTCTGTTTTTCGTTATGCGCCTTTTTTCTTATATGTGTGTGTGTGTATATATATATATATATTATTCATTACGGAGACAAAGTGGTTTGGACTCTTTTTTTGGTCGCTGACCTCTTATCAGTAAGACGAACATGTATTTATACGGCGACAGCGGTGGTGGCGGTAGAGGTTGACAGCGACTGTAGCTATTACTAAGTTGCAACATCGATTATTATTATATATTAAAATGAACTTAATAATATAGTAGGATCCTATTTATCAACAAATCAAATTAGTATTACACAATGATAATTACATGGGTTGCATATCTATTTTTTCAGCTATAAGATGATGAAATTAATAAAACAGTAAGGGCATCGAAACCTCCCTCCATTGAGTTCAGGTGAAGGTCTAAAAACCCAGTGAAGCTTAAAGTTTTTTTTTTAATTTTTGTAATTATAATAATCCTGGTAAAAATATATAGTTAAAACTATCATATTTTGTAAAATATTTTGTAAAAGAGTTTTTTACAAGTAGAATTTTCTGTATCTCCAATGCAGTAATATTGATGGTGTGCGTGTGGAAAATTATTAATTACATTGTTAGAAAAATAATGAGAGATTATTAATATTGTAGTCACTAGAGATAATATTACGTGGACAATGTCTAGAGTTATAAAACATTGTCCTTGACATTGCCAAGCCTTTTTCTTTTTTCTATTCAAGTACAAGGAGGGATAGGAGAAGTCAGGAAACTAGAGAAAGGATGGCTCTTGCCCAAAAACTTGAATAATTATCGTCAAGCACTTAACGTGCCACACATGGTTTTATTTATTTATTTTCTTCTTTTTTCCACTTGTTAGGAAAATTACTTTGACAATATTACATTCGAGATACTCTTGTAATGGCTAACTAAAGCTATTTCCAGTAACTGACTTTAATTATAAAGAATAGTCAATTCTATTTGTTGATGAATGCTATAGGGTATTACTGTTACCTCAAGGTGGAAGTCAGCATCCCGCCATTTCTCTCTGTTACACAAATTGACAAACCTTATCAAGTCAATACTAAGTACTCCAAATGCAGGTTCTGTAAAACTACACATACTTTTTGAATGCAAATTCAAACACAAATCAACTAGGAATTTATCAATAATTAGAAACTCCAGTAGTCCTGAATGTAGAGGTACATATTTTTGGGATAGGAGGAATAGTGTATGGTCCCGTCAAGTAGACCTTGGACCATCAAACGATTGGCTGCTTCTGTGGAGTGCATACCGTTCCAACTGAGATATTGAGAAGGATCATCACAATATGTTGCTTGTCGGCTGCTACAAAACGCTGATGTATTAAAGTTGTATGGTCCTCCTCCTCCACAGCATGCTCTCAGAATGTTGGTAAATCCTGCACCAACATTTGACCAATGTGGTAAATTTTTTTTCTGTAAATTTGAACAAAGGCAAAGAGGTTACAATAAGTTTTCTTAAACTAGAATATTCGATGTCAATCTAAATTAACAAGTACCAAATTTGTTTGGAGAAAAATAAAGACCCATTGCAGCATTTTAATAATCTCCATATATGATTGTGACTTGAGGACAGAGCCCACGGAGATGGTTCAGTTCCTTCTCAAGAAGCTTGTTATTGTACTCTGGAAATTTTTTTAGCCAGTTTAGACAACCAGTTTTGGGATCATATTCATTTTCCTCAGAGTTATCGTAATATGAAAGATAATAAGCCAAGCAACTGGAACCGTTAGTGTCCTGGCTCCAAGCTTAATCAATTCCTGGCTCCAAGATTAATCAATTCCTGCTTCACAAATAAATTATAATCAACTCCTTCAACTTAATAAGGGCAACAATTATGCAAACATAAGCAAGGTTATTACATACTTGGACTGTTAAATTGACTTGGTTGATAGTTCAACTAAGGATTCAATCACTCTTACATCTATCCCTTGCATGAATGCATAGTTGTATTCATTGCCTCCGATCTCACCAACCAGTACTAGAGAAGTTTGAAGAAATGTTTGACAATCTACATTGGAAAGGGCAAGACCATGGTGCATTTCATTCGTGCAAATAACAAAAAATGAACGCATTAGTATTTCAGAAATATTGATATATCAAAAAACTACTAAACATAATGTATGAAAAAAAAAAGTAGATAAACAACGTATCAAAAATAAGCTTGTTAATTTTTTTCCATTCAATCCATTTTTTTGACTTGCAAATTCTCTAGGGTCCGTTGAATTACAAGTATGAAATTTACTTGGAAAGAAAATATTTTCTTATCAATTGAGTTATCGTTAATTGAATTCCATAGAAATTAGGAAAGCGTTTGATTGAAAGTGAAATTTATGAAAAAAAGTGAATTACCTAGAAAACAAAAAATATACACCCCTATAAGAAAATATTTTCCTTATTTTCAAAGAAAATGTGGTCCAGTGACCAACTGGAAAAAAATGTCAATCAAATACCACAAAAGTAAGAGTTTAAGTGGAAAAATCCACTTCCCATGGAAAATCTTTGGTAATCAAAAGTAGTTTTATTTACTTCATATATAAAAACTACATGTTCTACCAAAATATCACTTCTCAAAAGATTTAAAACCCACTAGTTTCTCAAGGGGAAAAAAAAGAAAAGAAAAAGAAAAAAATACACGATATCCATCAGTCTTCTTCGAGATGACCTACTTCCGATCTCTTTTAGCTGGGTTACCACGTTTTCCTTATTAGCTATTTTATGTTGGTGCTTCATTTATTATTATGTGATACTGCAAAAATTCAATTTTAAGAGGGCTATCATCATGCTTAATACGACCAAGTGATCTATCTATTATGTTCTTGTCTTCTAGAAGCAAACATTTTTCTAACTAGAATTTTATTAGTACAGAGACCAAAAATTAAAATTGATGGTATTCTGGGTGATATAAGATTTTGATGGTATTCTGGGTGACCTGAGATATAAGTAATATTACAATTAGTAGCCAAATTATGTACGTACTTATATGCTGATGACTCCAATCTTAGATAGATCATTTTGAGTACTAAATTTATTGGGTACTTTATTTTATTTTTTTTCCCCAGAAAGCTTTTTTTTTTTTTTTTAAAGAACTTTCATTCCACAGAAACAAACAGTACAGCTGAGAAAAGGGGAACATCAACCCAATTCCAATTAACAAGAAAAACAAAGCAACAGAAAACTAAAAAACTAGCACCAAACAAAAGAAACAGAGCAACATAAACAAAGCAACAAAAAATCTAAATGTATTGGATATGAGAATAAAGGAAGTACATCAAAAAAATCTTTCCAAACCTTTTAAAATGGTTTTTTCCCCTGAAAAATTGTATATGAAAGTAATATTATGTTGAACAACTTTTTATAATGAAATCAAAGCTCCAAAAAAAATTAGAAATTTAAAAGGCCCAATTTACATATCATATAAAATGAAATAAATTAAAGGTGAACGTGCTATATTAGTGTATTATTAACAGCAATATATTAATTGAAACAAAAAAAAAAGTAGTATATTGAATGGGTAGGCTTATCTGAATTAGTCTAGCAAAATGTGGAGAAGAATTTTTTGAACCAATCCAACTGATCTTCCCAAAGATACATTAGTAGTAGGATTAGAGATCCCATATTTCCCAGGAAAAGATATATTAGGCGCGGTAGCTCCCATAACTACAAAATTCACCCCTTTGCTAAAATCTTTGTTACTTTGATTTGTATTTCTTTCTCCAATAAATGGTGCCACGAGAGATCAGCCAAAAATGCTCCGCTACGAGTCAGAATCAAGATGAATTTAACTACTTGTCCATAATGATAAGAATTTCAGGCATGAGGTAACACAATTATTGTTTGCCGATGTAAAAGTAATGATTGATTAGTAAGAAAGTTTTATGACACGTGTGTATGTAATACGTTATGTCATTGATTGTGTCATCTATTTTGCATGATAACTTGAATCAAATTCAAGAATCATAGCACAATAACATGAGCGGGGAGGTACTCAATACCTAACTTGTTCTACTCACAAATAAAATTGACGATAAGGTGTCGATCAGAACACCGTCTAGTGGGGTGATGGAAGAAAGTTTTCCCCATACGGTGGTAGGCCGGATATGGGAGGACTGTTTGATGGGTAAAGATTCGAAGCAAATTCCCAGTATCAGTAATTGAATCACCGAAACTTATTATAGAGCTATAACATACATAAACACCTCTGTTTGCAATGGACAAATAAAACGAGAATTGCAATTGCAAAAGGGCTTATGGAAGCCATATTGAAAGCACTCACTGCAGGCAAACCTGTGAGTTTAAAGCAATCGTATACTTGTGATCGAGCTTTCTAGATCATTTGGTAGAAACGTAGTGATACAACTAGAATTTCTTTATTATAATTATTATAAATTAAAAACTGCATGTTCGATAAACGCAATCACATGTTTCTTTCATTAATTAAATCATCACATTATGTTATTATGTATAGGTTACTTTACCTACCAACGCTAGCTACGAGCTCACCAGACGTGTTAGGTATGTGTTTTCAGTGTATTTGACATCCCATAATTGTTGGAAGTCAGATGAAAAATCCATTAATTAATGAAAAAAATACACATAGGTTAGAAAAGTTGCAATAGGATGAAATGAGTTTGAATTAAAAGGCAATAGTATTATGTTTCATCTTTAGCTCTTATATCTGGATTCTCATCCAAGAGAAATTCCGACAAACTATCTAAGATAACATAACACGTTAAAATTCTAATACCCCACCCAAACACGCCAAATTAATTACATCACCATAATCCCTGCCTTATCGCTTTCCTTACATCTCTTTTTCTCCCTGCTATGAGATATTCTTCGCATCTCTCCGGACGTATCCATTTCTTTTTCTTGTTTCTTTCACTGCTTTAAAAATTTTACTCTTCCATTTACAATATAACAATTGAGGTAGATTTATGCTTAGAGGTAGGTCTTTATCAGTACTATTTTTCCTTTTTATTCTTGCACGTAAGACATGGGTTATGGATGGAAAATCTAAATTCGGTTGAGCACAAATTAAGACTAATATGTTGTAACCTTTTCTTGTATTTTTGTTTTTCCCCTCTCATTACATAGCAACAATAAGAAATTGTAGTGGGTCTTATGAGTTTACTACTACTACTACTACTACTACTACTACTACTACTACTACTACTACTACTACTACTACTACTACTACTACTATTTTATGTGTAAAATAATGCTTCTATGTATTTATCTATCTCTACACATCCCCTAATGTAGTGATACCAACTAAACTAGAAACTAGTCTCCGGTCAAAATAAATAGCATTACTCTTAAAATTTTAGTAATTTAGAGTTTGCTGAACTTGTGATCTAAACAAAAGTACAATAAAAGGTCGCAATAGTAATATGAGAATTAGTTAACTTAATTCAGAGTTTCCAACGGAAATCCTACGTCTTAGTAAGGAGAAAATCGTATATATTGAGTTCATATGTTCAATATATTGGTAGGTTGAACCGCCAATATATCCATGGTAATTATAGGTACCGCAATTTTCTCGCCCAAATGAACCTTCTTTTATTTTTACGGCAAAAACTTTACTTCAATGAGATCCCAGAAAACGCTCTGCAGTGTTATACCTTTAATTCCACGTCATTTCCAATCAAATATTTATTTTTTTATTTACACTAGCTACACCAGTGCGTGAATATTTTTCATGTAATTTCATATTAGCTTCATTCCAGTAGTTTTTTTTTTTTGCAGCAATATTATTTATTCATGAGGAATGCTACATATACATATAAGGTGTACAAAATTTATATACACACCTTAAAAAGTTATCATGTTAAGAGATACATAGAGGGTGTGCACAAATTTTATACCCATGTTTGTCTAAATAACTTCTCTCCTACACACAGACACATAAAGTCTTTATTAAGGGGATAGTTATTGAAATATTACACAAACGATGACAACCCCCAAGTAACCGAATGCAGCAGGTTCAATAAAAATAAACAAATACATTTTTCCAATAAAAATTCCAACACCAATCGACTTAGTAGAATTTATCATCAATCAATGATTAAAAACTCTAGTGGCTCTAATTATGAGGAGGTACATATTGTTTGGATGCGAGGAATAGTGTATGGCCCTTCGAGCAGACCCTGGGCTATCCAACGATTGGCTGCCTCTGTGTAGTGCATACCATCCCAGCTGAGATATTGAGATGGATCATCACAAGTTGTTGCTCCTTGACTGCTACATAACGCTGATGTATTGAAGTTGTATGGTCCTCCTGCTCCACAGCATGCTCTCAGAATGCTGGTAAATCCTACACCAATATTTTACAAAATGTAGTAAATTTTTGTTCACTAAATTAGTAGAAGAAAGGCAGGAGATAACAATAATTTTTATTAAACTAGAAATTAATGTCGATGTCAATCTAAATTAAGCAATACCAAATTTGTTTGGAGAAAGATAAAGGCGCATTGCAGAATTGTAATAATCTCCATATATCAGAGTGACATGAGGATAAAACCCACGGAGGCGGTTCAGTTCCATCTGGAGAAGCTTGTTATGGTACTTAGAAAACTTGTTTAGTGAGGTAAGACAACCAGTTTTGCGATCATAATCATTTTTCTCAGACTTGTAATATGAAAGATGATAAGGCAAGCAACCAATTGGTGGGACACCTGGAACCATTTGTGTAGTGGCTCCAAGTTTAATCAGTTCCTGCTTCATAAGTAAGTTGAACAATTAGCTATTTCAACTGAATTAGGGAAACAATATTATTCAAAGAGAAGCAAGGTTATTACGTACTTGGATAGTAGAACTGATTTTGCTGATAATCGGAGCAACTAAGGATTTAATCACTCTTACGTCTATCCCTTGCACGAATGCGTAGTTGTATTCATTGCCTCCAACCTCACCCACCAATACTAGAGAAGTTTGAAGAAATGTTTTACAATCTACTGGCGATGCATTTCATTTGTGCAAATCACAAAAAATGAATGCATTAGTATTTCAAAAATATTGATATGTCAAAAAACTTCCGAAACATTGGTTTGAGAAACGAGTAGATAAACAATGTATCAAAAATTAATTAGCTTATTAGTTTTTTTCCATTTAACCCATCATTTCTAACTTGCAAATTCTCTAAAAGTAGTTTTATTTACGTTATAAATGTAAACGATATGTTCTAACAAAATATCACTTCGCAAAAAAAAAAAAAAAAAAAAAAAAGCACACACGCACGCACAATATTGATCACTCTTCCTTGAGATTAACTATTTTGAAAATTTTCTAAACGGTTTCCAAGTTTTTTTTTTTTTTTTTATTGTTTTATGTTGGGATTTATAATTTCTTGTATGAGACTGCATAAATTCAATTGTATATTTATAAATAAATGGCTTACGACCAAGTGATATATTAATTGTTTCTAGAAACATTTATTTGACTGAAACTTTTTAGAGGCAAAATTAATCAATAAAAAACTAACTCATCACTAATCAGGACAAAGAAAAAAGCCAAATAAATTATAAAAATAAATAAACCTCAGAAGACTACCAATAATTTAGACGTCACTATCCATAAAGCAATAAATTGTCACCGTAAAAGTTAAAATCAAGAATCATTAATATGGAAGAATAAAAAATAAAAATAAAAAACTACCATATTGAACGTGTATCCGGACAAAGTAATCAATGAGATGCCTGATAATTGAATCAATTTTTCTTTGGGTTCTCGAGTTCTTTCGAAGCTAGGAGCCTATTCATTTCCTGGTTAGATAGATAAAGAATGAAGTGCGAGAATTTGGTCCCAGCTAGTGAAACAAGAAAGACATGGATCTATATTAAATACGCAATCAACCCTAGCCACTCTTCACACAATTTCCATACGAAGTTTGGTGGAATTTCAAAGTCTTAAGTTATATACTAGAATTTTGGATGGCACAGATTAAAAGTCAGCAGGCTTACCTGGATTAGTCTGGCAAAATGCGGCGAAAAATTCTTTGAACCAATCCAACTGAGCTCCAAGAGATATATCGGTTAGAGGATTAATAGAGATCCCATATTTCGCAAGAAAAGATTTATTAAACGCGGTAGCTCCCCCAACTGCAAAATTCACGCCTTTACAAACATATTTGCTACTTTGATTTGCATTTCCTTCTCCAATAAAAGGTGCCACAAATGGTAGCCCCAAACTCTCCGCTGCAAGTCAAAATCAAAATAAATTAAGAGGAAATTGCAAAAAATGTCTTCTTTGAAAATGTCATGTGCAAAACTAGACCGAAAATGTGCAAATATGTTAGTTTTCCCATTTTTTGGACAAGTTTGCCCTTGAAACATTGATTTAGTAATTTTTTAAAATAATTCCCGACCGTAAGGTGGGTTTACACTCCTACTGGGCAAAAAAAAAAAAAAAGACTTCTCCTTTCTGTACGTGTGTCATTATGTCTTCAACTCCTCCGCGTTCCCCCGACACATGCATTTTAAATCTGGCTAAGGCGCCTACAATTCCAGCACTCGATTGTCGAAATAAACAAATCAACTATACAAATATGGGGTAGGCCACCAGCCGTAACTATAATAAACTATCTAGAATTACCGAGACTATCTGTACAGAAACACAGATAAACTGTAGAGAACTGTATGTCAAGGGATGTTGACAAAATATTTCGTCAATTGTATAGCATTCAAGCACACAATTGCTTAGAATTACACATCAACTTTATAGAGTTAGGTTAGCCAAGGCATGGGTCAAATGTAAATTGTATAGAATTACAGGGACTGTCTGTCGAGAAACACAGATCAACAGTCTGGAACTACATGTCAGGAACATGACATGGGCTAGCGCCAAAAAAATCAAGGGTTTTCATGTAATTTTGCACTAAAAATGGACATTTTTGAACTAGTTTTCAAAAAGTGACATTTTTTAATTTTGATTTTTCTTTTTTGCCATTTTAGAAACTATCCCAAAAATTAGACTACTTGACCCTAATCATTGACGCAATAAAGACATAAGGATGAGGTGGTGATATACCATAGTTTTTAAACCCAATCCGGTCGTTGACTCGAGAAATACATTAGGTCACTTGGTTATTGGTTTAACCGGCGAGTTAGCGGTTTAACCGATGGGTAATTATCAATTTTTTAAGTTTGGACAAATCAAATTTTGGTAGTGAAATGAACGAAGGAAATTTAAAATATTGAAAAGTGAGATTTAAAATATAGGAAGCACTTAGTGTTGTAGTCAACATCTTGTTTATCAAATGGAAAGACCGGAGTTAGAATTTTTAAATGTGGACTGCAAAACCAACCAATTAAACATGGGCCAAGTAACCGGGCCGTTTGAAACCCGTCGGTTTGTCTAGTCTTTGACCGCGCCAATTGCAGCATGTTTTAAAGATATCAGCCAGCTGGGCCCGCCCAGACCACCATTCAGGTAACTGAGTTTCCGGGCTGGTTCGGGTTTCGAAAACTATAGGTTAAACATGGGCTGAGTTATCACACCGTTTGAAACCCACCAGGTTGTCCGATCTTTGACCAAGCCAATTACAGACTGGTTCAAAGATATCATCCAGCCTGGGCCACTATCTGGGTCACTGGGTTTGCGGGCCGACTAGTCGGGCCAGGCTGGCTTTTAAACCTATGTGTTTACATTGATTGAAAAGTATTGTGTGCTATATGTTGCATCATTTGTTATTGTGTTATTCATTCATGAGATCGGAAGAGCGTCGGATCAAATTCAATAATTAGTGTACAATAACATGATTAGTGAGAAGTTACTGCACATTTTACTCACCGATAAAATCAACGATGAGACGGCCATTGGAAGCCCGTCCCGTGGGGCGATGGAAGAAAGTTTCCCCATAAGGCGGTAGCCCTGCTATGGGAGGACTGTTTGGTGGGGAAAGGTGAAGCAGATTGCCAGTGTCAGTAAGTGAATCGCCGAAACTGATTATAGAGCTGTAGCATCCATAAGCAAGTTTGCTTGAAATCCACAAAACGAGAATTGCAATTGCAAGGGGCTTAGTGGAGGCCATGAAAAATTTAGAGGCATACTTATGAATGTAAAGCAATCGTATATATATAATAATCTTGCTGGGTAGTTGTAGAATGTCAAAGAAAAGAGAAAAGTCTCAATAGAGAAAAGTCTCAATACTTCTTTAATTTTTTTCTCTTTTTAAATGTAAAGGGGGAAGAAAAAAATTCTCGTACTTCTTTTTCCTTTCTACTTTTTAAAATCATTTTCCTTTCTTTTTTCTCACGTTTTCCTCAGATTCTTTTCATCAACTCTTGTGCCATGTCAGTATTCCACATTCAACTTCACGTTTTCTACATTATTTTTGGACTTTTTGCATCCCTATTCTCCTTTCACTTTCCCCCTTTTTTCCTTGACTTCTTTTTATTTCTCTTCAATAAAATACTCCACACACCATCTTCGATTTATCTCCCTCCCTCCGAGAGTGTTCAGTAAGGACGATATTCTATGTCCAATGGTAAGACCGTCCATTAAATAATCAATGACAATTAGACAATTTTGGCTTAATATTGCTACCTACTCTTTAGCAATAATACTTTCATTCCGATTATTTGGTCTCATTTTCTCTTTTGAGATGTCTCAAATATATAGTCTTCTTTCTCTATTAAAAAGTCTAATTTACATTTATTTACAAATCTATTCATATTTAATACTTTAATTATAATTATTAATTTTAAATTATACTAATTAAATAAGGACAAATTAGTTCCACAGATCACAAAAATGTGTATTTCCAACACATTTTTTTAATCTTTGTAAAAAAAACAAGTTAAGTGAACTATATATTTGGGACGAAAAGAGTAATAATTAATTTTTTTTAATTATTTCATTCTCTCTTTCTCCACATTTATTTATGCGACTATTCCAACTCATGTCCCTCCATATGGAATTGACGAGATTTTACGACTTCATGTGAATTGACGGGACATCTTCATATGAATTGCTAGATTATTTTCTTTCCTCTGATGAGAAAACAAAATAGCATTTTCTAACTTATTAAAATTTAACATTTCTTTTTTATTTTATTCCTTTTCCTTTTATTTTCATATTCACTTTCTATATGTTATTAGAGATTTAAATCGGAGAGAGGAGGAATAATTAATAATTGATTTTTTAGTTATTGTTATTATTACTCCCTCCAAGTGGCGGAGCTAGCGTTTGAAGGTTGGGTATGCACAAATTATATTATAATGTATCAAAACCCTTTTAACGGATCCTATATTGCAAAAGAAAATTTTTAAACAACAAATCAGTACTTAAAAAAATTATAGTATATTACTATGATTGTATCATACTTGATTTGTACCTTTGTAACATCATAAAATTACATAATTATTATTTAATAGTGTCAAAAATATCATTCTTAATATACCTAATTAAACAATCGTTCAAACTAATATTTGATAATAATTAAATTTCTTAACAAAAATGCTTGTTTAATTTTTATGTATTTCATATTTTTTAGTTTTTAATCAATTGAATAAGTTTTTCAAAATTTACCTACTACTTGAAAAAATTTTCTAGATAATTTTAAATTACACTAAAATAAACTAATCGAAATAAGTTTAAAAAATCTCTTCAAAAAAAATAATTTTAAAAAATTTATAAAAAAATAAAGAAACAATGAGAAAAAGAGAAAAGAAGCACAAGAAATATGTAAGGAACACTTTTCAAAAAAAAAAAAGAAAAGAAAAGAAAAGAAATATGTAAGGAACACAAAAAGAATATAAAAAGAAATACTATATTGTGTGGTCGGAATGTATACTATTGTACTTTGGTTTGTGAAATGAAAATTGTTTTGCCCAATAAAAAAAATAATATAAAAAGAAGTAGGGGAGAGAGACGTGCTGACTAGTCAATAAAGTATTGCAGATAGAGAGAGAGAGAGAGACTGTGTCTTATTCGAATGTGTGCATTTAGCCTTCGTCCTTCTGCCTTCTTCTTCGTGCACCAACAATGGCTGTCTTCCAAAATTCCAACCTTTTACAGAAGTGAATGGGGAAAAAAAAATTGAACCAATCCTGGGTATGCATGTGCATACTCAGGCAAACCCCTCCCTCCGCCCCTGCTCCCTCCATCCCACCTGGATATATATTATCCTTTCATTTTTCACATAAATTAAAAAAATATAATTAAAAAGATTGGAGATTTACAATTTAATAATATATTTTCTATTATGCCCTTTTATCCCCTTTCATGTACATTTTTTATTTGTACATTTTTTATTTCTTTTTTTATTGATTATTATGCAACATAAATAAATAATTGTATATTAGAAAAGTAAATTAAGGAAATTAAGGAAATGAGAATATAATTTAAGATGGATATAAAAGGAATAGTGGAATATCTTTGTAGGATGAAGAGATTATTATTATTATTGTTATTATTAATTATTAATGAGCTTTAGTGGATTTAATTAAGTCAAAATTGTCTAGTTTCAGTTATTTAATGAATGGTCCTATTACTAGACATATTACACCATTTTACCAAAAATTCTCTTCTCTCATCTACATCATCTTCACATTTATATTTGTGTTGCAATACTCTTAGGACATGTCCATTTAATGCACATAGAATAAAACATGAATTAATTATAATTCTATTTGGATCAAAAGTGATTTGATGTAGCGAAAAATAGGATTCTTCCTTATGTCAGTTTCTTTAAAGTTTTTGTGTGACTTTGTATTTAAATAGCATAATAACTCTCCCTTCAAATAAATAAATAGTTGCAAAAAAAAAAAAAAAAATAGATAGCATAACTCAATAATTTATAAACATGTTAATTGCACTTAATGGTTATTTTATTACATGTTGATTAGCTAATTATGCTTACATACTACGGTATGGCATTTTCAACGTCCATGGATTTGCGTAAGAATTATTATACTACTTGTATAAGCAAAATGTACAATTTTATTTTAATTTATTTTTTTATTTATGTGCTATTGCGTATACATTGATTGATTCGTTAATTATTATGACCGCTACGATGCACAGGAATATTGCTATCCATCAAAAAACACTTTGCATCTTTTTTGTTTTCTTCTTTTTTTTTTTTGGGTTTTGGGGGTGGGGGGGGGATGGGGGTACTACTTTTCATCTATTAACCCTATATTTGATTGAAATATGTTACGTATTTAAAATATGGTCAAGTCTTTGTTTTGTTTTCAACTAAAATACATCTTGCATTGCATGCATTTAAACATACTCCGCATCAATCCCTTCTCTACTAATTTGATGTAACTTACTTTTTTAAAGTGTTGCATCTTTTGTTGCCGTTTTCGTCTTTGAAAAAACAAAAAGAACAAAAAGTAGAATAACATAAAGATTGTTTTGTATCCAGTTCACTATTCCTTCGTCTTGTTGACATGGACTTGTATTCTCTTCTTTTCTCTCTTTTTTTTTTTATTTTTTGAATGGAAACTTGTATTCTTTTTTTGTTTGTCTCAAATTGTGTCACTTTCTTTTTTTATTATTAAGTAGTGGTTATATATCACTGTTTAATGTTTAATGTACAATGTTGTTGACAACATAGAAAGAAAAATTTAAAAAGACTATATTAGGAAAATGCTCTTAAATTTTACTTTCCCAATAAGCATTAATTGAACTTTTCTCAATATTTGTGTAAATATGACCAAGCCTAGTTTTAGTGGGATGGAGGGAGTACTATTTTGATGTCATTAGCTTATCTAAAAATGTTGCATTCTTTACTGTCATTTCTGTTGTGGAAAATCTTAAACACTTGGTCAATGTTTTGCTAATGCAAAATGCAATACGACCTCTCACGTCCCAAATTCCATGTAGTATTCAGAGAGTCATATTAACAAAAGTACATAGTCTACAGATTTCAAATAAATGCATTTAACATGATATAATTTTTAACAAAATAAAAGTTTGTAATACAATTGAAAGTATCATCTCTAAAAAAACTACCAACAAATCAAATGTTAGGAAGCCATAACTGAGCAAGCCACTCCAGTCTGGGCCTCTACGAGAAAACCTACATTCCAGAAATCAAATGATAGGAAGTGATATTATCCACTGACAAAAAATTCAGATTGAAAAATTGCTCTTCAAAATAATGGATATATATATTTTTTTTTTTTGCAAAGCAAAATAATGGATAATTGATTGAAATGATAAATTTTGTTTCATTATCTTCCCATATTATCTTCTTCAATTGACCAACCCTTCTTTTTCAAGCCTTAATAGAAGATTTTCACCAAAAAAGCCATATCCTAAGTATTGTCAAATTCGTTTTTTTAATTAATACGTAATTCATAATTACTAAAACATTTGCTAATTATTACACGTTTCTAGCTATTTGCTAATTATGCTTATAGACTACAGTCTGGCTTTTTCAACGTCGGTGGATTTGCGTAAGAATTATTTTACTTGTACGAATAAAATGCACAATTTTATTTTATTTTGATTTTGATTATGTTATTACATATTGATTAGCTAATTATGCTTAACGACTTCGGTATGGTTTTTTCAATTTCAGTGGATTTGCGTAAGAATCATTTTACTTCTACAAGAAATAATAATATCCATGGGACCAGTGGCTTGTCTTACAGGTAAAGACACCACTAATCACCATATTCCTATCCCTATAGCCCCCAAATTGTATTACAAAAAATGCATTAAAAAAAATTACATTACATATCCTGATATCCATCTAGCATTTTTTTAAAATAATTTTTTAGTATGACTATCCATTTAGTTCCCCTGGGGCTGGGGGCGGAGGGTGGGTTCATCTTAATAACAAAGGCAACTCTTACCGATATACTCCAAATTTGACTCATCATCACCAGGGTAGGAGTTAGGAATTTTCTGGCTAGGAGGCTAGTAAGAAGGAGTATGCGTAAAGCGTGTCAAAAGAGTCGGCACCTAGCCTTGCACATAAGTATACTTAGACATAATGATAAATGGCAAATACATGATAAGGTATAATCAATGAAGACGTGTAGCAAAATTTTTGTGTTCTAGTTGTAACTTTTAGAGCCAAACACGTATGCATCAAATGGTCAAAGGGGTAGTCGAGACTTGACGACCCCCAACTGAAACACTAAAGATGCATTCTCTCTGTGTTTTAAATTTTTGTTTTTATTTAAAAATACATTTTAAGTTTTCTATGTTGAGGTCGATGTTTTGAGAAAATAAAAATCACGTTCTATTTGCCATTTTAGAAAATTATTTTTAAAATAGAAAATAGAAAACATGATTGGTTTGAATTTTTTTTTAAAAAATGAAAAATTATACAATAAAAATTGCATGAAAGTTTTAAACTTTTCAAATTATTCAATTTGGCCATCATCTTTAGTCCCTTCCCCCACCTCTCCCCCCTTCTCGGCCAACAGATGGTGGTATCTGTTTGTCTATGCGCGACCACCATCTGGTGGTTCGCATATACAACTAGATGGTTGTCGCAACTACCATGGTGGTTTATAGACCAATATGGTGGTCTGCGAACCACCATATTAGACCATCTCGTGGCTTCATTGCCGGTGAATCAAGTCTAGTGTTATTGCAGGCACTGGCTATTTTATGGCGGTGCGAGGTGGTGTTACCGCTAGCGGATAATGGTGCTTGGGATTAAAATGAATAGAAAATAAAAGTTGAGATTCAAATGTAATTAATTTAAAGTTTAAAATCTGAAAACGCATTTTCCGTGTTTTTAACTTTTAACACAAAACATCAAAAAAAAAAAAAAAGTCATTTTTAATTTTCTTTATAAATTTTGAAATTGTTTTCTGAATTGTATTCTTGAAAATAAAAGAAAACGAGTTTTCACTATTTTAAAAAACTGAAAACAGTCTAACAAGAATAAAGAGAATGCAGCCTAGCTAAATTTTTCTTTTTTCATTTTTCAAAGGGCTAAAAAAAAAGTTCTTTTTTCCTAAAAGCAGGGGTAGCTAGGGATCAAGGACGGAAACAAACAAATACTTCTATTTATTTTTTTAAAAAAAATAGTTTATAATGGAATCTTTTTTTCATCCTAATAAAAAGTTATATATTTAGTTCAACATTTTTTTTTTTTTAAGATTCAAGCAAGAAAACTTATATGCAAAAAGGGGGGAAAAGGATGTTTACATTAATTTGCCTATAAATACTATATATACGTCTTTGATTAATGAATAAACTACTCGAACCTATCTTCGTTCGTCCATATAATTTTGATAATATACCTAAATATTGGTTTACAATTGAAGTTTGAAGTGTTAATATTGACAAAAAGGATCCAAGAAAAAAAAATAGAAATGAAAAATCAACTGTTTTAAAACTTAAAGAAAGTTGTTGCGGTCAAAGAGTTTCAATCATTTGCAAAATAGGCGAATATTTGATATGCTATTTTGTTATTAGGTACTTGGATTAAAGGATTGGTGTGAATTTTGAATCTTTGGAAGGTTGATCTTTTTTTTTTTGGGTCCTTTTTTTATATAGAATTTTTTGGCTGATTAAACTTCATAAAATTTTGACTTTTTCTGGAGGGAAAAAATGACTTAAAAGAATTAAAATCAAAATAAAAAAGAAAAAAAAATTAATCTTACGCCCAAGCCTACCTCCGTTCTTGACCATCACACGCTTGCGCAATTGTGGAGGGACGTTTGGGCAAAGGCGGCAATTCAAAAAGATCTTCCACCAAATGTATGTGAGATTATCTCACTATACACACACGTGGTGGGAGATCATTGGAGTACCTACACACAGTTGGGCCCCCTGTATGTAAGCATTTACACAGTTGTCCTATAAATCTTCCACTATGTGTGTGCGTATGATGGGAATTCAAGACTAGGGCAGTTACCTCCCTAAAGTTTTGAAATTTTCCAACAGAATTAATTTATGTATATCCATCCCACCACCAATCAATTTAGATTCAACTTCTGGAGTGAGATGAAGAGTATCAACTAGTTATGTAATGTAAATTCTATAAAACCGGACGTCTCACATTTGGCTCAAAGTCCAACATCGAATTTTCCATATATATAATGCACAATTTATAGACTGCTTCCTTGCTATTGTCGTCGACGACGACCACAATCCGCTAGCTAGACCACCTCCATCTTTTTCTCCATTTGAAGTATTAGATTCTAGATCTTCATCCATATAATTGCTCTTCAATCATCCCCGTTAGTGTTTGGAAGGCAAAACAAAAAGTTTTTCTTTTAAATGTTTTTGCCAGAACTGATCCAGTAAGTTTGCTATATTTAGGTATACATATTTATGATATTGAAAAATCTAAAATATAATGGTTAATGATTGATATATTTTTGCTAGTGGGAATTTTTTTATTGGGTTGTCAAATTAACATGTTGATGGAACCTTTTGAGAGATCGGAATGAACAGATAAATCTTGCATTTTGATGTTCTTGTAGGAATTAATAGACTTCTGTGCAAGATGATATTATGCAAAAAATTCCATAATCAGTTGGTACCCAAATGTTCCTTTTGCCTTCATGGTGAGACTATATCTGCATACATTTATTCAGTGTCCTTCAGCTAGTAAGGTTGGGCAAGCTTTTTCTTCAAATTTAGGTATTGCAATGCCTCTGTGTAGTTCTCCTACTTCAATTGTTGATGTTCTGGCTGCTGAGAGCTGGTGTGGATAAGAGGCAGAAATTGGTTCCAATATTGATATTGTGGTTTGTTTGGGGAGCTAGGAACTATGCTAAGCACCAAAATGCGTATTAGACCAGCAACACTATTTTATATCTTAGGCTCATTTCTTACTCGCTAAGATGTCTTGGTTGTCTACTGATGGTATCAAGAAGAGAAGCAGCTCACTAAAGCTTGTTAGATGGCTTAAACCAGTGGAAGGATGGGTGAAGCTTAGTACTAATGGGGCTCTGAAAAGGTGGTGGTCTGGCATCTGAAGAAGGAAACCTGCAGACTATTTAGCTGCTGTGGGGCATCAGACTGGTGGCTGTATAGTATACTCAACTCCAATGGGCACAGAGAATTGAGAGGGTTGCTCAAGCTTGATAGGTTACAGGTACCTTACTTACTTGAGGTTATCTTGAATATCTTGGGTATAGTTTTTGAATAGGCTTGGAAGTGATTGGATGAATATTTTTGTGTTAAGTTTTGATTGATAGTGCTCATGCATCACTTTAGTGGATAGATTTCATGCGTTGCATATAAGATTGTATTTTGAAGTTTGGAGGTAAGGCATACGTCTACCTCTGTTTGGTTGTACGGTTTTGTTACCTATTAATAAAATTCATATCTCGAGTTTGGATTTTTGAGTTGGGATATTTCTCAAAAAAAAAAAAAAAGGGATTTCTGTGAAAGTTGTAAATAAAGTTGTAGGGAGAGTAGTGCATTTAATCATATATAATTTATTTAATTTTTAACTGAGGTTGTTTATATTGATATAATATTAATTAAGTATTGACTTTTTAATTGTTAATAATTAAAATCTTAAAAGTTTAATTTGTATCTAATTTCTGCTTCTTTTTTTTTTTTCTTAAAGGTATCTAATTTCTGATTTGAAAAATATGAATATTGAAAATATTTTAACAGACAAGATTCATTTTCTTCTAACAAATTTTCCTCATATTCTATATTGTTTCAATTTGTTATCACAAACTTTTTTTGCACCCCAAAATAAATTTTCCTGACTCAGCCGCAACCCTTAATTTTCGCCAATTTTTACCAGAAAAATTTATCCATTTAATTTTGATTTATTTATATGATACACGTGCATTAAAACTTGCATTATGCCTTATTTCTTTTCTCCTTATTATCTTTCTTAGGTGTGAAGCTTTAATGCAGAATAGGACATGCAAGTTGATCCATCTACAATACTTTTCGATATATTTCGTTAAACTAAAATTAGAGTAAGACTGTAAGAATAGATTAAGAATATATAAAATCATCCGCATATTAATCATTCTTTCATTGATTAAATAATCAAGTCAATTCTATGTAATGACTTTTGTTATTACATGTTGATTAGTTATGTTTATCGACCTACGCTTCTAGCTCAGCAGCCGTGTTTGGCACGGCCCCTTTTCAACATGATTGATGAATTTGCATGAGAACTATTTTATTTTACTTGTACAAGCGAAATATAAAGATTCTTTTTGTATTCGACTCAAAAATCCATTATATCCAAGTTCCAACGTTAGTGGATTTGCATGATATTGTAATTGATGGAAAACTGGTATCTTTTTATTTCAATTGGAAAATCCATTTAGTTTCATTTATAAATATAATAATAAATGTAGCATAAAAATTGCATTGTGCCTTATTTCTTCTCGTTATCATGATGAAGTATTAATGCAGAGTAGGAACTACTGGCTAATGCATACACAATAGTTTTGCATCGTTCGTTAAACTAAAATCAGAGTAAGAATAAAAAATGATCCACATCGATCAAAGAGACTAAAGAACAAATTAAGATAATCAGTTCAAGTATAATATGTTACAAAACAAGAAGTAATAAAATTTAAGAAAACATATCTTTAAGGGTTAGTTTCACATATCGTCCTCAACCTTTGGGGTTAGTATCGGTTGGGTCTCTAACGTTTTTTTCAGCTTTCTGGGTCATCAACCTTTCATTAAGTTGCACATAAGGTCTTTTTAACGGTTTCCGTTGATTTTTCTGTTAAATTTTCAACCAACTTACCATTACACCCTTATCTTTTTTTTAAATAAAAAACAAAAGCTTTTAGAATATAAAAAATATACAAAAATTTAAAATAAAAAAACAAATGATAGCCAAATTGGGGGGAGGGGGAAGACCCCCCACTGTGAGCAGCCATCCGGCGGCTCACAGTGGGGGGTCTTCCCCCCCAGTTGGCCGCCGTTTCTGGTAGCCATTGGCTGCCCGAAATGGGCCGGCAGCTCACACAGGGGAGGGGGTCTTCCGTCCCCTATTTGGCCCCATTTGGCTGCCTTTTCTGGCAGCCCATTTCCGACAGCCATCGGTAGCTGACCCCCAGTTGTGAGCTGCCGGAAACGGCAGCTTACAGTGAGGGGGTCCCCCGCCCCATTTTTTCTAAAAAAAAAATTTTATTATTTTTTTATATTTTAAAAGATTTTGTTTTTTACTTAAAAAAAGATAAGGGTTTAATGGTAATTTAGTTGAAGATTTAACGGAAAAGTCGACGGAAACCGTTTAAAGGACTTTCTGTGCAACTTAATGAAAGGTTGAGGACCCAGCACTTTGAAAAAAATAGTTAGGGACCCAGTCGATACTAAGCCCAAAAGTTGGGGATGATATGTGAAATTAACCCTATCTTTAAAAAAGGGTTATTTTCACTCTAGGTCCTCAACGTTTTAATTTTGTATCAATTTTATCCTCATTCTTTTTTGGGCCTACTAAGTCTCCAACCTTTCATTTATTATCATATTATGTCTCAAACGTTACATTACGTCCCCAACCTTTCAATTTTCACCATTAATCCTATCAAAATGACTACCATACCATTGATTCTTTATTTCCACTATAAGTCCTCAACCTTTCAATTTCTATATAATATTGTCCTATTATTTTTTGAGCACGTAGAAGTCCAATTTTTATTTTTTGTCATGTTATATCTCTATTAATACTTTTAATACTAACATTTTAATTCTTACTATTAATATCTACTAAAATTTTCATTAAGTTCTATTAGAGCGGGTTAGAGTGTGTAGATTTCTTATTTTATATTGTTCTTTATGTTTTATTTAAATAATTAATGATATAATAAAAATATTTATAGATATTAACAATAAGAATTAAAATATTAGTATGGAAAATGTTACTAGGGATATAACAATTATGTCCTTAATCTTTCAATTACTAATGTTAATTCCAATTAAAATTACTATTATTATAAAATAAAGAACAATATAAAATAAAAATTCTACTTATCCTAGCCTGTAGTGATAATAAAAAAACTCGATCTACACCAAACTTGATGAATACCTAATCCGCATAAAAAAGTTTCCGATCCAAGAGTCAATGCAACAGATCATGATTACATATCATGTAGAATATATAGATCAACGTGAATCTACAAAAAATATTATTTTTAATTTACAAAAATGAAACCAAATCCTAATGCAGCTAATTCTAATTTTTTATGGATTCACAATTAATGGATCATATTGGATTGAGACGGATAACGAACTGGGGGCAAATTAAGGTGAAAATAAAAAAGGGAGACAGGAAATTAAATTAGAATTAAAGTGTTACAATATTTTTTTTATAAATCAAAAATCAATTCCGGGCTAGATCCACTCAATATGTATTCATCATGTGATCTGTCATAGTCAAAAAATAAAATCCGATTCGCCACGTTGATACTTAGATCGATAACTTTCTTTGACACGAATTTGATATTTATCGAGACCATTATAGATCGAGTTTTTCTGTTATCATTCTTTCCCACTGTTGTCATTGGGTTGTGTTTGAGTATGTTAGAGTATGTGGACTTCTTATTTTAATAGTAAGAATTAAAATGTTAATATAGAAAGTATTAATAAGGATATAACACGATAAAAAAAATGTTGGACTTCTTAATGCTAAAATATAATGAAGACAAAATTATATAGAAATTGAAGGGTTGTGGACTTATAGTAGAAATAAAGCATCAATGGTATAATAGTCATTTTGATAGAGTTAATAGTGAAAATTGAAATGTTGGGGACGAAATGTAACGTTGGGGACGTAATACGATAATAAATAAAAGGTTGAGGACCTAGTAGGCCAAAAAAAAGATTGGGGACAAATTTGATACAAAATTGAAAGGTTAGAGACTCAAAGTGAAAATAACCCTTTAAAAAAAAATTCTACATCGAACCGCTTTTTACTTCTCTGTCTCACACCCGCTCACAAGGTCCTTATATCAAATCAGTGCTTATTGAAACATTAAACAAATGACAGTTCCCGAGTACTCATAATGCATGTTCTGTAAAAAATACGCAGATTCACTTTTCAAAAAAATAAAATAAAATAAAATAAACAGATACATGTTTTATTGCAAATTGCAACACTAATCAACTTAGGAATTTAAGTGGGAAAGGAAAATGTTACAACTTACAATTTACTGATAATTATAAATTGAGGTGGTATTGAATGATAAGTCAAATCAAGTGAGTCCTTTATTCATGCATTTAATTTCACTTATCATTCAATGCCACATTAGTTGCCACGTAGACTAGTGTCAAGTACCACTGGTGTTACATAGCATTATTCTTATAAATTCCGGTTGAGGTACATACTATTGGGATTTGAGGAATGGTGTACGGTCCTTGGAGTAGACCCTGTGCTATCCAACGGTAGGCTGCCTCTGTGAAGTGGATACCGTCCCAACTGAAATATTGAGAAGGATCATCGCAACTTCGTGTTCCTCGACTGCCACATAATGCCAATATATTAAAGTTGTATTGTCCTCCTCTCCACAACATGCTTTAAGAATGCTGGTAAATCCTGCACCAACATTTGACAAATGTGGTAAACTTTGTTATGTAAATTAGTCGAAAAGCGCAGGTGAAGACAGAAAAAGTTTACATAATTAACAATTACCAAAGTTGTTCGAAGAAAGATAAAGGCGCATTGCAGCATTGTAATAATCTCCGTATATAATGGTGACATGAGGATAAAGCCCACGAAGGTGGTTCAGTTCTATCTGAAGCAGCTTGTTATGATACTCGGAAAACTCGTTTAACCAGTTAAGACAACCAGTTTTGGGGTCATAGTCTTTTGTCTTGGAGTTGTTGTAATATGAAAGATAGTAAGGCAAGCAACCAATTGGAAAGTTCCCTGGAACCAGTAGCGTCATGGCTCCGAGCTCAACCACTTCCTACTTCACAATTAAATTGGTATAATCAACTCCAACTGAATCACGGGAAGATATTTATGCTAACAAAAACAAGATTATGACATACTTGGATGGTTAAACTGATTTGGCTGACGATTGGAGATCGGAAGGACTTGATCACTTTTATGTCTACCCCTTGCACAAATGCATAGTTGTATTCATTGCCTCCGATCTCCCCAACCAATATTAGAGAAGTCCGAAGAAATGTTTTACAACCTAACGTCGGAAGTGCAAGACAGCCACGCATTTCATCCAGGCAAACAACAAAAAAATGAATGCTTTAGTTCTGTTTCGGAAATATTGGTATATCAGAAACGCTGATAATCATAATTTAACAGCCATTAGTTTGCTAAACAATGAGACAAATAAATTATCAAAAACTTACACAAGCTTGTTAGTTTTATTCTCTCAAAGTAGTTTTACTTTCTTTAACCCTCCTTTTTTTTTACACTATTCCCCAAAATCTCTTTTCTAACTGCACATTCTCTTAAAGTAGTTATATATATATATATATACACACACACACATCTCAGATAAACCCGAGTTTTGTCAACATATCACTTCTCGAAAAAAATAAAAAACATAGTAAAATACTGACCACTCTTCCTACTAGGGAATATTGCAATTAGCAGTCAAACCATGTGCTTCAATCATAGAGGGATCCGATTGATCAGTATTATATGTAATTGGATGAACAATGGAGGAATGGTATCGTCATTTTTTATGAGAAGTGATAAAGAGGAAGCTAAAATAAATTTTGCACCAACGATTTCCGTTTTTTCGATTATTTTATTATATAAGCAATTCAAGTGCTGAACTTTTAGAAATATTCACTCAACACGAAATTTAAAAAAAAAAAAACAAGAAACTCTAGTATAATGTTTGAATCATTAAGAGCATCTACATTGATGTCGTTAAATTTAACTATCCACGTAAGTAAAAAGTATAGTTTAAAATATCAAATACTACATATGCAAGTTAAATTTAATAACTTTTACAGTGACACATTGGATGTGTTAAAATAAAATTACTAAAATCTACTCAAGTCTAAGTAGACCTCATTATTTTTAAAAGTTATTGGTCAAAGCTGTAGGGCTAACAGGACTCTCATTCACATCAGTGTATGGTGCCATAAAGGTAACATCCGCCGGCGATTGAGTTGAGCTGGTAGGCTTACCTGGATCAGTTTGGCAAAATGTGGTGAAAAATTCTTTGAACCAATCCAGTTGAGTTTCCAGAGATATATTAGTGACAGGATTAGAGATCCCATATTTCCCAAGAAAAGATATATTAAGCGCGGTTGCTCCTGCAACTGCAAAATTCACGCCTTTACTAAAATCGTTGCTACTTTGATTTGCATTTCTTTCACCAATAAATGGTGCCACAAATGGTAGCCCTAAATTCTCCGCTGCAAGCCGAAATTAAGATGGATTAAATCATTTGATCACAAGGAATGACAATATAATAAAAGATTCATGAGGTAGTACAATTAATATCTATTGATTTAAAAGTAATGATAGTTGTTATGAATAAGATCACATGGTCCTACTATATGTGTACATTGTGTCATTGATTGTACCGATGGTAATCCACTAACAAAAACCTGTAACCCCCTCTTAACGAGGCAGGGACGGGGGCACAACTAGGTGGCAATATTGGCGGAGCTAGGGGGCCATGGTAGGCCTCCCCCAAATTGGAATTCTTTTTTTTTTTTTTTTACCTTGTTAAATATATATATATATATAAGGTTTAGTCATATGTATTATAAGACTCACCTCTCTGACCCACCAATAGCACCTTGCTCCGCCAGTACTAGGTGCGCTCATAATGGATGGCCAAGTGCAAGGGTAAATATTGTTTAGTTTTGGGGATTTTTATGTATTTTCAAAAGAGAAAATGAGTGAATTCGATTTGAATAAATTATAAATCAAACAAAACCATTTAATTTAATTTATAAACAAAACCTTCTAGTTCAGTTTAACCATGGCTTATCTTCTAATATTGACGTGATGGGAATGATTTCGAAATATGATAACTTTATAAACAAATCTTCCATTAAACTACTAAATGCTTATTTAATTCAAAACTAAAACCACTCAAAAAATACCATATTTCACTAAACATTAACACATAACTAATGGAATTAACTTGTTGAACATGATGCTTAGTGAGCTTATCCCACGTATATTTCTCCTCAGTAGAGTGGTTTTATCTAGGGATGCCTTATTGGGGATAACGTGCTCCTGGCCCAAGAGATGGTCCATACGCTTGATATGCGGGCCAGGAGTAGCAACGTTATTCTAAAGTTAGATATAGCTAAGGCCTATGATAGGATGGACTGGGTTCTTGATCTCAGTTATGGAGCATATTCTCTGTTTTGGTGGCTTTTTCCCATCCTCGAAGGGGCTTCGTCAGAGTGATCTGATCTCTCCTACCTTATTTGTTATTGCTGCTAATTATTTTTCACGCCTGCTTAGTCATCAGTTTCAGCAGCACAGTATTATACAGTATAGGCATGGCGGTTCTGATATGGTTTCGCATCTTGCCTTTACTAATGATATTATTATATTAGCCAATAGCAAGAAGAAGAGTATTGAGCATCTTCTGGAGTGTATTGAGCACTATGAGGGTGTCTCTGGCCAGTTGGTGAATAAGGGCAAGAGTGCATTGATTCTGCCGAGGCAGACATCTCGAGCACAAATTCATCGGCTTGAGCAGTGGATTGGGTTTTAGGATGGTTCACTTCCTATTACCTACTTTGGCGTCCCCTTATATAAGGGCGCCAAATGGATTTTTTTTATTTGGTGACTTGATGCAGAAGGTCCATAGTAGGATTTCTAGATGGGCGAGTAGACTATTATCTCCAGGTGCCAAGATTACTCTCATGTGTTCTATTTTATATTCTATGCCGCTTCACCTATTTCAAATTCTACAGTCTTCTAAGGTTGTATTGAAGTGGTTGGAGAGTTGTTTCACTAAATTTTTGTAGATCTCATAGGATCAGAGCCACCGTATACACTGGAAATGGTAGAAGGAGTTGTATCAGCCTCCTGAGGAACGGGGACTGGACTTTAGGAAATTACATGATATTGTTGATGCTTTCTCCTTAAAGCTCTGGTTGAGGTTTCGGTCCCAATATTCTCTTTAGGCTCAATTTTTACTAAAAAAATATTGCAGGTAACATCATCCTTCACAGATCCAGCTGTCTTATTTAGCCTCTCGTGGTTAGAGTGGACTTCTGACTACATGTTCTCAGGTTGAGCCTTAGATTTTTTTGGCAGCTTGGCAGGGGTCGGATATTTTTTTGGCATGACTACTAGATGGGGGACACTTCATTTGCATTGCAGTTGCCCTCATGCTCATTCTACAGCCAGAGTTTGTGAGCTTGGATCAGATACTGTGGCGGCCCACTCCTAATGGTAGCTTTACTACTAGGTTCGTTTGGGAGCTAGTTAGACAGTCTTGTATTAGACCATCAGCATATGGTGATTTTTGGGGTCAGACCGTTCTTGTGACGGTGTCTTTCTTCTACTGGAGACTGTGACAGTATATTATGTAATTAGGCAGCGGATTCATGTGCAGATGCCTTCACGTTGTCAGTGTTGCTCTGAGAAGGAGACACTAGAGCATGTTTTCATTGGTAGCCCGATGACTGATAGAGTGTGCCAGCATTTCTCCTCTATCTTCTAAGTTTCTCATCCTGTGTCTGATGTTATTCAGCATTGTTTTCAGATATAGAGGTTTTCTAGACACGCAGTCAGACGGGGACACATTCATATCATTGTACTGCTTTTTGTGTTTTGGTTCTTGTGGACGGCGCGAAATGATGTGAAATACAGAGGCATAGCTGTTGATGCTAGGAATATTATCTAGCGTGTACATCAGGCTATATCTTTTCTTCACATTGGCAAAGCACTTCGCTTTACGCACTGGAGAGGGGACACTGATATAGTTTCCAGGTTTGGCAATTTTGCTTTCTCTCCCCCTCCTTCCCCTCCTATTTTGGTTTTTTGGCGGAGACCATCTGTGGGATCTCACAAGGTGAACACAGATGGTTGTGTTGTTGATGGAGAGCTGGTGGAGGTGGTATTATCAGGGACTCTACCGGGCACAGTGTTCTTGCCTTTTCTGCTGATTACATGGATTGTATGATTTTGGAAGCTGAGTTTCGCGCTATCCTTGATGGTATTTTACTGGTCAGGTCGTTTGGTATCTCAGATTTATACACAGAGGCTGATTCTATGGCCATTATCCATTGCATTCTTCACTGAGTCGGTATTTGGAATCTTCATATCATTATTTGGCGCATTCGGCAACAGCTGCACTTTGACAGAGACAGCCTCTCGCAAATTTTTCGCGAGGGCAAGCCGGTTGTTGATGCTCTTGCTTTTGACGGCTGGACCAGACATGGTTACACAGAGTATGGGGTTAATGATCTACCTTCTGCGGCCCATGGACTTCTACAGATGGACCGTCATGGTTTTCCTTCAGTCAGGGGTATCTAGTTTAGCTTAATTCTTTATTTTTTCAGTTATGTGTACAGTTACTGTAGCTGTTGTTTTATTTCTTGCTCTTAATGATTTCAGTGTTAGGGACGTACTACCTCCTTATTTAGTGTTTTCATTTATTGTACATTCAGTTGGAGGTCAGGTTTTATACCCTCTCTCGGGTTGTACCATTTTTTGAGATATTAAAAAATCAAATGGAGAAGGGCGGTCTCAAGGAATTCTCATCTCCACCAATGTCCCTGCCCATGCCCCGCTTCAACCGTGGTGTGGGGAGGGACCGGGCAAAAAAAATCTCAACGAGGCAGGGTAGAGGAAAGGTTGCCCGACTCTGCTCCATGTTGATATTCAGAATTGATTGTCCGGCTATGGAACCTGAATCCCCCAACCCCCAATCATATGCAGCTACGTGGCAGTTTTCACTCCTTAAGGGGAAATGTAAGCTTTCCATAAAAAATTTCGTTATCTATGTAGCATTTCTCTAATGAAAATAATCATTATACAAAAACTAATGGGGGAAAGAAGTGTAGGTATGTCATATGTGTAGGCAAAACACATGTAAAATTAAATATTTCTACATGAACTTATATATGAGTTAAAATGCAAAATTAAAATTTAAACTTTAAATTTGTTTAATCAAGTCTTGTCTAATCAACTAAGCCTTTAATGATTAACATTTGAGTGATGCTACACGTATAAATAGGTGTACAAATAGGTTTACAGATAGGGTATAAAATTATAATTCTATTCATATATTTTCTCTTTCTTTCAATACACATTATGAGTGAAATTGTAATTTCACACCCTTTCTGTAAATATATTTGTACATTTATCTGTACAAGTAGACTAATCCTTAACTTTTTAACTTTCAGAAATAACTTATCGTCTCCAACTTACTTTTAATTAATTAAGACGGCAACAAATAATTAAATTGGTTTTATCCTTAATGGTTAACTTTAATTTCCATTTTCTAGCCTAACTAATATTAAATATTAAAATAGGGTGACTATGTTGACATCACACTTTTTACTAACTACACCACAACATAATTGCATTCAATTTCCATTTTTTTTTCAAAATTTTACATTAACTTCATTTTTTATTTTTAATATTTTATTAATTGTGACATCGTGTGCCATATAATATTTTGATTTTAAAAAATTCGTTGTTAGAAATTTCTAGTTTTTTTTAGTGAATACAAAAGTAAAATCTATAAAAAGTAGAACTAAATATTGTGCTAGACTTGAAGTACAAAAACAAAATTTTTTGAACACGTACTCGTTATTAAGAATATGAGATGATAATAAAACAAAGAACTCGAGAAAAAATATGGCAAAATCTGTAAGGATGTAAATTTTATAAATAATAAAGATTGGAGTTCTTCACTCTAATAAAAATGTGGTGTGAATATAAAAAAGTGTAGTTATTATATATTTTGCCAATAAAATATCTTAACTTCCAAGACAAATTTAGTAAAATCAAATTAGTATTGGCAACTTCTTTCATAATTGACATCACAAAGTAATTTCTTCTCAAGAATTCATAATTTTAGAGTGAAAAAGAACATAGAATTTTGAACTATACATTATCATGTTCGTTGTCTAATTTAGAAAATTACATTATGAAAGAGAAAGAGCAAGAACGAGAAATTATTCTTAATTATCAATCATTTATACGATGGCTAGCATATCCTACACATATATATGTATATATAAGAACGACGTTACTCTATGCACTTGTAGCATTATCACTCTACGCTTTTATATGGGAGGACATAAAACTATTATGTTGTCTCATAATAATTGTGACTTAATTATCCCTGCCCAAACCACGTATCCTGGCTTCACCAATACTGAATGTGTTCTACTCACCGATGAAATCAACAATGAGACGACCGTCAGAGCACCGTCCGGTGGGGTGATGGAAGAAAGTTTCCCCATAAGGGGGAAGCCCAGATCGAGGAGGATTGTCTGGTTGAGAAAGGTGAAGTAAATTCCCGGTGTCGGCAAGTGAATCACCGAAACTGATTATAGAGCTATAGCATCCATATGCACCTTTGTTTGCAATTAGCAAAATGAGGTTAATTGCAATTGAAAAGGGCTTATGGAAGCCATGAATGCACGCCTGTGAATGGAAAGCACTCATATGCGGTCGAGCTTTTCTGATTTGGCAGTGATGATACGACTAAAATTGCTTTAAATTTAACATATCTTCCGTCAAATCCACATATAACCGAATATTTTCTTTCACTAATTAATTAAATAAACACGTTATTTGCGCCTGATGACTATTTTATTTCATGTGGATAAATTTATGCTTAACCGATATTAGCATACAAAATCATTCTTTATTAATTAATTAAGCAAATACGTTATTGGCAATAGATTACCAACATGATTGCTTTAGAAAACCTAACCGTATTTTCTTTATACCTATAATTCAACAGTTGTTGATTTATGCAACACAAGTAATATATAGATAATACATCAAATGCTAATCATTTCATTCAGTATATCATTTTGTATGCTAATAAGCAAAGAAAGGATAGCATATGTATCCGCTGCCTTCAATAATTTGCTATTTGGACAAATTAATAGGAGACAAAAAATGTGACAAAAAGGATATGTAGCCCATGTAATTATCATTGGTGTAAAAGTAATGTGAGGTGTTGAAAAATGAGATTCTGCTATGTGTTAGTTTTGTTTAAATTTTTATATGTCTTTTTATTCATATAACACAGCTCATTCAAAAGACACTACAAGAAATAAGCCCAATAGCCGCGACTCGCGTTGTCGCAAAATATGTATATGTCGCCGCAAATGTGTGATAACAGCGACAAAGTCGTCTACAAATGTCGCAGCTAAAAACTCGTGGTAATAGATCCATATCGGCGACTCGTGTAGCCGCAATCTAGGAGCCACCCAATAGAGGCGACACAGTCGTGGCTGTATGATCAATGAGTTTCGGTCATTAAAAAAATTTAACCTGGCCCGCCACTATTTAGCCCGACCCGACCCCCCGCCTTGCCCCATAGCCCGTCTCCTTTCCATCCGTGTTTAATTAA
>CAVNYN010286773.1:42544-77862 GCA_963692815.1 Nyctanthes arbor-tristis
GAATATTTTCTTTCACTAATTAATTAAATAAACACGTTATTTGCGCCTGATGACTATTTTATTTCATGTGGATAAATTTATGCTTAACCGATATTAGCATACAAAATCATTCTTTATTAATTAATTAAGCAAACACGTTATTAGCAATAGATTACCAACATTATTGCTTTAGAAAACCTAACCGTATTTTCTTTATACCTATAATTCAACAGTTGTTGATTTATGCAACACAAGTAATATATAGATAATACATCAAATGCTAATCCTTTCATTCAGTATACCATTTTGTATGCTAATAAGCAAAGAAAGGATAGCATAGGTATCCGCTGCCTTCAATAATTCGCTATTTGGACAAATTAATAGTAGACAAAAAATGTGACAAAAAGGATATATAGCCTACGTAATTATCACTGGTGTAAAAGTAATGTGAGATGTTGAAAAATAGGATTCTGCCATGTGTTAGTTTTGTTTAAATTTTTATATGTCTTTTTGTTCATATAACACAGCTCATTCAAAAGACACTACAAGAAATAAGCCCAATAGCCGCGGCTCGCGTTGTCGCAAAATGTGTATATATCGCCGCAAATGTGTGATAGCAGCGACAAAGTCGCCTACGAATGTCGCGGCTAAAAGCTCGTGGTAATAGATCCATAACGGCGACTCGTGTATCCGCAATCTAGGAGCCACCCAATAGAGGCGACACAGTCGCGGCTGTATGATCGATGAGTTTAGGTCATTAAAAGAAAAAATTTAACCCGACCCCCGCCCCTATTTAGCCCCACCCGACCCCCCGCCCCATAGCCCGGTCCTTTCTATCCATGTTTAATTAAATATTATTTGATCATGTGAGGAGTCGAACCCAGCACCTTGAATGCAAAGACATGGTACTTCACAAAATCGACTAGCTTGACTTTTCGTTATTACCTTACTTTTATAATATATATTATATAAATTATTATAACTGTAGTGACGAATATCTTCTCTATAACAATGATTTTCCGTCGCTAAATACAAAAACAAAGGCGGGAAATTTTCCCGCCAATCATATAAAGACAATATTTATAGGTCATCGTTTTAGATCAAGAAATATAACGACAACTTTTACACATCAGCTTTATAGATACCAATATACAGTGACAACATCACTTGTCGTCTCTGTAGATACATCCTACAGCGACGACATTATAATGTCACCGGTATAGGGTGATGATTACTGCGGCGACTTAAAATCACCTCTGTAGCCAATGTTATAGCAATGACATCTGACGTCGTCGCAAAATATCACAGTTATAGCTCCCATTTCTCATAGTGAGAATTGCTAAAGCTGGACTGAAATTGTTCGAATCTACTAGTTGATAGTTGAATCAGCTTATTTATGCAACTATGCTTCCAACGACTTTGTTGTTAAGTTCAGTAATTTGTTTTTAATTGTTTACTGCAAATATACGTCTAAATTTTTTTTTTTAATTTTCAAAGTATAATATAGTCTCAATTTTTAGTAAGTAATTTGTGTTTTAACTGATTTAACTAGCTATTAGATGGTGTAATTAATTAGCAAAAACCATGGTTCAACCACCCTTTTTAATTACTTATATTAATAATATTATCCAAAGATCTCTCTCTCTCTCTCTCTCTCTCTCTCTATATATATATATATATATAACATTATTAATTAATATAAACAAAGGTTGCTTCCGTAGGCTACCAAGTACCAAATGTTTTTCAGAAAATGAAATTTTACATAAAATGCATATATATTTCACCTAACATAATATATCTTATCATAAAGTCATTCAGATTCCGATTTTGTAGTTTTCATGTCTAATGAATCACTTTCACGGGCTATTCGAGTGTGACTATTAACATAATAATAAGCTAGCTCCAACCGTCTTACTGCATGCATATATAACAATGATTTGTCCATGCAAGTTAGATTTCCTTGTAATTGGATGAAAAAATATAGTCCTCAAAAATTAACAAATAAGGCTCTACGACAAAATTGTATTGTGTTAGCCATAGTTAACTGACATTCATATAGAAAAATAACCAACATATCGTTGTCTAATTTATTTATATCATACCATCCCCTTGTTGGTCAATTTGTCTCCCACCTCCCATGTGTAATCACATCTTATATTTTTCTCCCGACATCTTAAAGAATTTTTACACATGTGGCTCTTTGTAACTACATGCATTTTTAATACATGGTGATTAAGCGGGAGGGCCCTGAACATGTGTAGGTCATCTCATCTCTACTATATAACTTGACAATAGAGAATTTTAATTTTGAAAACTGAACCTTAGAATATATCTATATATATATATATATATATAGCTTTTAGCTTGGTTGGTTAGGGTAAGAATACGTTTTAAGCATTAATATGGTGGGTTCAACTACTTTGAACAATATTTGTTCTTTAACTTTTAGCTCAGGCCCCAAATCCTTATTTGTTAAAAGTTCTGCTTAGGGCCCCCCAAAAACTCAGGTTTGCCCCGGTGATGATTAAGATCAAAGTATTTGCAAATCGAAAAGAAAAATGCGAAGTACCTTATAAAGTCATGTATCCAGTGTTAAGAGTTTTTGCTTAAGCCTCCTCACCGATCGAGTACCTTGAACCTCTGATTATCTCAATTCTTTTTTTTTTTAAAATAATAGCAAATTTTATTTTCTTGCTACTTCTTTATTCCTCAATTCTATGAATCTGAATTTTTTTTTTAAAAAAAAAAAATTGGCATCATATTAAGACTTTTCTCCACCGAACTTTGTATTGAGGTTTGTAGCGAAATTTAAACTGATGATCATGACCAAATCAAAGGATCATCATAAGGCACCAGATATTAAGAGATTCCTAGAAATTTAATCACTCGGGTCGTAAAGTTTACAATGAAAAGTATAAAATGCATCTAAATCTTTATTATCATCATGATTTTTGTTGTTGAAATTTAGGAATTAAAATTGTAGCTACTGATCGTTTCACCAAAGAAAAAACACAAAAAAAAAAAAAAAAGAAAAGAAAAGGAAACCATAAATCTAATACAATGACTTACAATTGGCTTAATTTCAACATTCTAGGATCTATATAAGTGTAAAAACACACTTATCAATCTACACCACGGTCATCACATGTTCCGTATTTTATTTTCTTTTGGACGTCATTGAATTTGCTACAAGAATCCTTTTTTTTTAAGGGCTATGAATTATTTTACTTCTACAAATGTACAAATTTTTTTATAAGCACGTTTGATCTATATGATAGCACTTCAGCATGAAATACACTTACCCGCTATTAGAATCAAAGCCTAGTTTTAAAAGGCAAGATTAAAATACCACCTTGAAATTCAACTTTTACGCCTCAACATACTTCATGCCTTGAGGCACCAGTTTGATGAGACATTTTTTGTCGAGATTTACGCCTCCGACATTGAGGCGTACGCCTTTGAAGCATCAGCTCAAGGTGTAAGATAAGTCTCGAACTTCTAGCTCAAATTTAATTTTTAAAAAAAAAGAAATTAATGAATTTATAGTTTTAACAAAGAGAACGCATGTTATGCTGATGTTTTGCTACACTTAATAATCATGGTTCTCATGGTCGACTTTTTTCTTGTTTAATAAGTTTGATGTTTTTATTATGCTTTGAAATCGTACGAGTTTTGACTGATTATGATCCTAGTTAATTGGGGATTTCAAATGAATAATAGTGCTATCACTACAAAAAATGTCGCTTGTAGCGGTGACATATATGCCTGCCGCGACGAATTTAGCGACGATAATTTTGTTACTATAGGCCCGTACTTGTAGCCTCCTAGCGACAACTATTAGACCTGTAGCGACGACTCTTATAGCTCGACCCTTTTGGGCCACAAAAAAATTTTGACCAGACCTGCGACCCGGCCAACACGCCAGGCCCGCCCCATGACCCAACCCATTTCCCCCCTTAATTAGTTGAGACATCATTTTGCCTCCGCCAAGACTCGGGAGCTCCTCTTCACACCCCAAGCCCTTCACCAATTGAGCTAAAGCAATTTTCATTTCAATACTTGCAACTAAAATATATATTATATAAATTATTACAACAATAGCGACAAATATGGTATCTATAGCACGAAAAGTCATCGATATGGGATTTAATAAAGGCGGGAAATCTTCCCGCTAACCATATAGCGACGACTTTCATGTCGCCGCTATATACTATGTTGTCGCCGTTGTAAGTAGGACCTACAGGGGCGACAATAAGATGTCGCTACTGTAGATGGGACTTATAGCGGCAACATCAATTTGTCGCGCGCTACAGGGATTAACCTACTGCGGCGACTACACAACCAAAGCTGTGGCGACGAATTTTGGGGTCGTCGGAAGTTGTTGCTGTTGTAGGCGACATTTCTTGTAGTGTATATAACATAGAACTATCGGAACTCCACACCATACCACATAACATTAAATAACAAATTTTTAAATGTACCACTTATTATTCATGTATTACAATGTTACCACCAAAACTAGTACTAGCACTAGGCATACTGATGCTCGGTCCGGTTATAGAAACATATCAGGCTCCGAGTTTTGACCCCTGTAATTAGTAGCCCAGCTCCAAACTCAAAGCCCGATCTGTTTCTATAGAAAATCTAAAACTAATACTACATAACATTTAATTTATTTATTATGTAAAATGAAGTTGTTGACGGCTTGTAGTTCTTACCATAATATAAGTTCTCATATATATATATATATATATAACTTCAGCAAGGTTATGGTTGTACATATTATATGTGACATAAAAATACTCAAAGACAATTAGAGTGGAATTTTTATTTATTTATTTTTTTTAAAAAGAAATGACTTTAAAATTTATGGCCTAGTATGTTTTGAGGTAATGTACAGATTACTCTTGTATATACCCCCACACACCCCCCCCCCCAAAAACCCAAAACCATCAAACCAGTTAATCAAAATTGTCTTTACATAGATGACAAATCCCCAAGTAACCAAATTCCAGGTTACTTTGAGTTACCCGGATTCATATTTTACAATTTCTTGGATGCCTCCAGCCCTACTTTAAGTTGCTGAAGATGCTGCTTATATTTTGACCATGAAATCGAGTAGGAGAAGTCAAATAGGCAAGTTCTACACGACGCTCTTCCGATCTGGAGTTTAATGGAAAATGCAACTTGTAATTTATCAATACTCAGAAAGTCCAGCGTCTCTGGATATAAAGGTACATATGTTTTGAATTTGAGGAATGGTATATGGTCCTTCAAGTAGACCCTTGGCAATCCAGCGGTAGGCTGCCTCTGTGAAGTGGATGCCATCCCAACTGACGTATTGAGAAGGATCATTGCAACTGGTTGCTGGTGGATTGCTGCATGTTGCTGATGGAATATAGTTGTATGGTCCTCCTGCTCCACAACATGCTCTTAGAGTGCTTGTAAATCCTGCAACAATATTGGACAAATGTCGTAAATTTTGTTCTGCGACAGAATATAACATATTAGTTGAAATAAGGCAGGGGAAGACAAAACAAAAGTCTCGCTAATTGTTGATATCATTGTATTTTAAGACGTACCATATTTGTTTGGAGAAACATAAAGGCGCATTGTAGCATTGTAATAATCTGCATATATAATGGTGACATGAGGATATATCCTGCGAATGCGGTTCAGTTCCATCTGAAGCAACTCATTATGGTACTCAGAAAACTTGTTTGCCCAGGTAAGACAACCAGTTTTGGGGTCATAGTCTTTTCGCTCTGAGTTCTCGTAATGTGAAAGAAGATAAGGCAAGCAACCAATAGGTAGGTTCCCAGGAACCATTAGTGTCCTAGCTCCCAGTTCAATCAATTCCTGCTTCACAGATAAATTGTAAATTGTATAATCAAGACTTTCAACTGAATCAGGGTAGGAATTATGCTAACATAAGCAAGATTATCATATACTTGGATTGTTAAACTGATTTGGCTGATAACTGGGGCAACAAAGGATTCGGTCACTGTTATGGCGGCTTCTTGCTCGAACGCATAGTTGTACTCATTGCCTCCAATCTCCCCAACAAGTATTAAAGAAGTTTGAAGAAATGTTTTACAATCTACCATTGGAAGTGCAAATAGGCCAATGCATTTTCGTTCATATGCGAAAACAAGAAGAATTGAATGCATTAGTATTTCCGGAATATTGATATATCAGAAACATGACAACCATAATTTAACAGCCATTTGTTTGTGAAACTAAGGAGACAAATAACGTACAAAAAACAAGCTTGTTTTTTTAATTACAAATGGCGAGGAGGATGTAATTCGAACTCGGGTGAAGACCTCGTAAGAGATATGTCCTATTACTCGGCTATCTCTTTGGCCACAAAAAAACAAGCTTGTTAGTTCTTACGCTAAACCTAATATATTTTCCAATTTCAACCACCCATTCACTTCCATTTCCTATTTGATTTTTCTTCAGATTCCTTTTTAACGACAAAGTAGTTTTATTTGCAATGAACCTTTCCTATCCAAATAAATATTTATTAATACATCCGTCCTAAAAAGATAGTCCACTTACCATATTGAACATGTATTTAATGTTTCATTTCCATATGTGCCCCTAATTAATTATTGTTGTCCAACTACTTATACATTGAAAGCATTTCAAACAATTAATGAGATATAAGGGTATATGTTAAAAAATAAAATAAAATTTAATATTTCAAGTATATTAACTATCGTTTATTAATCTATGTGAAAATAACTACTGGACTATCTTTGTGGGACGGAAGGAGTACTATTGATTTTGATTAACTATTCCGTGCACTTTTTAAATTGAATTTCATCTCACAGTTACTGTTTTGTCAATTGTTTGCTGTATATAACCATCATCATCATTTTTCTTTCAATGTCATCATTTTTTCACGCGAGACTAGAAAATCAAAGCAATAAATTTTTAACATTATTTATAGGATTCAAAACATATACTATAAGAAACTATTATTTTAAGAATACTAAATTTTAAGTATCAAAAAATATATTGTTATTTAGGTGGGTAATTTGAAAAATAAAAAGAAAAAAGAATATAATAAGTCTTTCAATAGAACACAAAGGACACATGCCATCATTTAAGTGGCGATTTTTTAATTAATTAGAACAGATAAAAAATGAGACAAGATTTTTTTAATACAATTTGGGGATTGTGTGGATGTATATGGTAACTCAAACTCAGATCAAATAACCCAATAAGAGGTGTCTTTATCACTAATACACGCATAGTTGGCTAAACAAGACAAGAGTAATAACGTCTTAATTAAAACAAAAGCTACAAAAGATTATGAACATTTTATATGTCAATACTCATAAAACAACAACTAAAATCAAGAACCATTAATATGGGAAAAACATTAACAAACCCAATCGAACAAAGATATAGAATACTCCCTCCGTCTCAAAAAAATAGTCTACTATTCTATTTTCGTCAATCTCAAAAAGACAGTCCACTTACCATATTGAACATGTATTTAATGTTTCATTTCTATATGTGCCCCTAATTAATTATTACTATTTAACAACCTATGCATTGAAAATATTTCAAGCAATTAATGACACAAGGATATATATGAAAAATTAAGGTAAAATTAAATGTTCTAACCACATTACTTACTAATCCTTAATCCATGTAAAATTACTTACCGAACTATCTTTGTGGGATGGAGGGAGCAATAAAATAAGAATGATACATAAGGCAAAATCAATAATTACTATTTGTGTTAGTGCTAAATGTAGTCAAATTAAACCCCTTGGACCGACCGTTAAAAGGGGCTTTTACAAAAACACCGCGCAAAGAATTTTTCAATTAAAAATACGTTGAAAAGACAGATCCCACACTCATTTACAGCAAAAAGTGGGGGGGTGGATAAGGCAAAATACGAACAAAAGCACACCATACACATAGGAATCTTTAGAAGACTATCTCACCAAAAAGACAAAAAAAATTGAATTAGAAAAATACGCCCCTAAAAATGCGCAAAGGGAATTGGTGAATTGAATTGGGCCATGTTGCTTCTTCACCTGCAATAGGCCCATCTTTAAATTTTTTTTTTAATTGTCATCATCACCCGCTACTTTTTTTATGTGACTTTTAATTTCTATACACGATTTTTTTAATTAAATGTGAGTGTTAGTATTTGTGATTTTTTATTAATCTATTATTTGATATGCGACTGTTTCAATGACTTTTTAATAATAATATAGTAATACAAATATGACTTCTTCACTTTTTTAATGTTATTTTCTATACGTAACTTCTGAAGTGTGACCTTTTTTACATGTAACTTTTTAATTAAATGCATCTTTTTAATTAAATGTGATTCTTAATTACATGTTACTTTTTTACGTGTGACTTCTAAATAAAATATTAACACAAATGTAATGTTGAAAAAAAATATACTCAAAAGGGTCACATTGATTGTCAGTGTTTCTACTTAAGTCACGAACCAAATGAAAAGAAATACAAATGAGAGAGAGAACAAGTGGGGATAGAAGAAAAAAGCTAATTAAAAAGAGGAATTAATTAAAGGAAAAAAATGACAAGCAACAGGGAAAGAAAGGAAAAAAAGAAAAGCAACGGACGAAGTCCTGAAAATGACAGAAACAGAGCATTTCACATGATTCACGGGGTTAATCACTTAATAAAACTTCAACAATCTAACTTAAAAAAGGAATTTAATAACCAGTTATATAATTGCCAAGAAAGCATTTTCTTTCTAGGTAATTCGTCCTTGCAATCAAATGCTCCCTTCAAATTCTCCCCAACTAATTTCCAAAAGTCCTAAGAATTGTATAATACTCTGAGGTTTGAATACACAATTTGAGAGTTTTAATTAAGTTCCAATTAAACACACTTAGAATTTCTTAAACTTTTAAATGGCCTAGCTGAATCAACTTTTCTCGTGGTTGAGTGGGGAGGCTTACCTGGATTAGTCTGGCAATATGTGATGAAAAATTCTTTGAACCAATCCAACTGAGTTCCCAAAGAGACATTAGTCAATGGATTAGAGATCCCATATTTTTCAAGAAAAGATAAATCAACTGCCGTCGCTCCAGCAACTGCAAAATTCACGCCTTTGCTAAAATTTCTGCTACTTGGATTTGCATTTCTTTCTCCAATAAATGGTGCCGCAAATGGCAGCCCCAAACTCTCCGCTGCAAGTCAAATCAATACAATTAATGCCCAATAACATGAGCCGGAAACCAAACTCATGTAGTCTGATGGTATCTATGTTAGATTCTTACACCTTTAGAGAAGAGTTCAATTCCTCCCCCTAGACTCCCCTTGCTAAAAAAGATGAGCATGAAGGTATTCAATACTAAAGCACTTTGTTCTACTCACCAATGAAATCAATAATGAGACGACCGTCAGAGAAGCGTCCATTGGGGCGGTGGAAGAAAGTTTCCCCATACGGCGGTCGGCCGGATTTGGGAGGCCTGTTTGGTGGATAAAGGTGAAGTAGATTACCGGTATCAGTAAGTGAATCGCCGAAACTGATTATAGAATTGTAGCATCCATAAGCCCCTTTGCTTGCAATTAACAAAATGAGAATTGTAATTGCAAGGGGCTTAACGGAAGACATGAAAGTAGACAGTTGCAGGTGCACCTGTGAATGTAAAGCAATCACATGCAATCGAGCTTTTTAATTTTTATATGAAAACTGCAAACAAGAAAGAAAATGCAAATACAGCTTACCCACAAATCTGAAAAAGCCCTCAAGCTGACTTCAAGCAACTCGAGTCTTGCAGCCGCCTGTACAGATCTGGTCCGAAGTAGCGAAAATCAAAACTAAAACTTTACGATTTTACCACAAAAGTATCCGATCGATTTGTGTAAAAATCAGAAGAATGAATTATATATGTGAAGAAAAAAGTGCAGATTCACCTCTTCACACACTCAACTCTGGCAAACCTAACCCAGCATTGTCGAGAAGAGCAAACGACCAAAATCATAGGGAAAAAATGATGCCTGAAAAGACAAAGGATGTAATGATAAATTTGGACGAACGAATTTGACGACAATATATTGTTATATATACATATTGTTATATATATAATATATTATGTTATTATACATAACAACATGTATACTTATAAGCAAAATAAAATTTTTCCTGTTGTGTTATAATATTTTTTTCATTTATAAATTTACCTATCATTAATTTGATAATTACTCAATAATCACCATATATTTTAAATTTTAATTAAATTTTCACCACTTATTTTTACACTTTATAAATTGACTTTATAAATCAAACTAAACGAGCTCTTAATTAAATCCTCCTCAAAAGTTTGTTGGGCCATTTTTCTATAAAACAAAAAAGACTTTTTTATAAAATCAAAAGGTGTGAGCTGACGCGTACACCCAAATAAAGAAATGCCATGTAGATCTACTAATTCCCACCATAATTTCAAACGGTCCCACATGAAGACTCAAAATCAAACTTATTTGGTAGTCCTAATTTTTCCCATTTATAAATTTATTTACCATGATTTAACTGTTAATTTAATAATTACTCAACAATCTCTATACATTTTAAATTTTAATTAAATTATTACCACTCATTTCCATTCATTATAAATTCCCTTTATAAATTACAAAAATAAATAAGACCAAACAAGCTCTTTTGCCCTCTTTTTATTGTGATTCCGTGAAACCCAAACCCGCCCGCACCCAAAGGTCTTTATTTCTCTCTCTTCGATCTGCACTGTCACCCCCTCCGACCTGCAAAATTGCCCGCAGCCGGCGACAAAGCCCACAGAAAAGCAGTCCCCCCGACCCATCCGCCCATGTTCCTAGTCCGAACCGACCCCCAATTCTAGCCAAACCTGCTCGGCTGCACCGTCAACTTCATAGCATCAGCCACCGTCCCTGAAGCTGTGCTCCTCCATAGTTGCTTCTTGATGTTATAGAATCGAACCTGACGTTCATATGGGGCATAATGTATATGGTAAAGATGTCTTCATCTATCCCTACAACACACTCCTAATTCTTGTTTAGCATTGATAAGAGAGGGTTAGAAGAATTCAAATAATTGATGATTAGAGAAGGCTTTATTGGTGCTTATGATTTCTTTATTTTCCTCTAATGAATTGATAAGACTCCGATGTTATGCTTTTTGAGGTATATGGTGTTAATCTGATGAAGAGAACTTGATGGACAATTTATTTTCTTTCTGCCATCACAAATTTGAGGTCCCTCAGTTTGCCCTGAACTGGAAAGTTGATGGTGAAATAAAATATCCTTTTTATTGTAGTTATATGTTACTGGGCCCCAAAGGCACAAATTGTGTTATGTGGAGTAATCGATTAATTAGGCCATTTATGTAAAAATCATAATCTAATTAGAATGGATCTATGACACAATTGGATGTGAGCATATGTCCGATTTCCAAGGAATTATGATATCAGAAAAATTCAAACCTTAGCAACGGAAAGGAAACATCTTAAAAATAAATTCTGATTGTTATATAAGCAAAGTGCCTAGAATATCAAGAAAAAAATTAAGGCAAATGAGATATTAATAGAAACATAAATATGTCAAAAATTCGTCAGCATAAATTCGTCAATATCATGTTTATTGGCTGATAATATGATTTGTTTATTAGCTTATACGTAAATAGAAATAGGTTCTTAATTGTGTTTTTGAAGATATCATGTTTATTGATTTATAAGATGATTGGTTTATTAGCTTATACCTAAATAGAAATAGATTCTTAGTTGTTTTTTTAGGTTTGTGATTATGTCTTTTTAGTGATTAAATACATGGAATAGTTAAAAATATGTTCCTTCAAATTAATCTAAAAACACTTACCACCGGGACTTCCACTAATTGTATACAACACCGGTACACTTTTTACTAGAAAAGACAATCAAATGTACAATTTTTGGACTTAAAGTGCGTGCTGCTCAAGGCATATTACTGAGTCATTCTTTTGTCATACATAGTATTAATATTTTGTACAGAGTGTTGCACCTGCAACGTATACACTGCCTCTAACGTAGGCACGCCTTATGTTTTTGTAGTACTCCAATATGATAGTCTTCAAACAATAGCCTCCTCTATTATATGTGATTTCGGCAATTAGATAGTGGAGGCTTTTTTCTTTAATTCGATTAGGTTGCTCAGAGCAAAGAATTAATGGTTTACGAATTAGTTAACGTGGTGGTGATGCATGTTTGACTAATATATATTTTTGGTTAAGTAAATGTGTTATAGGGGAGGTTCTGTTGAAATTTCTCCCAAAAAACAAGTGTTTTGACTTTTTATATTACGCTTCACCACTGGATCTATTGGCCCGATAATAATATCAAATGAAGGTAACTTATATTCTCCAACAAATAATAATAAGTTTGCTCTTAAAATATAAATGTAAAAATCACAATAATAGTGAGTAAAGTCGTATCTATAGAAATAAGTCTAAATAAATAAGTGAGATTTAATTTTTCAAAAGTCAAATAACCAAATAAAAAGGGGAGTTTGATTTTAATGAACAAAATAAAATAAAGTAAATTTAAGTAAACAATCTAAAGTGTAAAAATTCTTAAAATGCAAATTGCTAAGAAAATAATATGTGTAACAAATATTTAACCCAATGTATAATTTTAGAATTAATTCTAACAATTGATCCCTCGTGAAAAGGTGAAATCATTTATTCTTTCACTAAATTAGTTATAGTTATTGATACGATCTAACAACTTATCTTCCTTTATTTTTCGATAACTAAGATAAACTCAATGGTTATTTCCTTTGCTAACAAACAATCTTAGAAATGTTGTTAGAATTTAATTCATTAACAACATTAAACACCAAAAAGATTACCAATTCTAACTAATGAATAGATACAATTATTCATTTAAGCTGAGTTATATATTTCTGTAATATGAATTGAATACCTTAATTGTAATCAATTTGTTATTTTACCACTAGACTAGAATTTTCTAAACAATTCCGGGTCTATAATTCTAATTAGCAATATATTATTTTAACAATTAAACAACGTGCATTTTATATAACCAATCAAAACAATAATATAACTAAACACAAGAAATATATAAATAAGTAAAGAATAAAGAATATAATAAAATTAATTTAATCTTATAATTATTGAAGAATCAAAACTTCAAAAATCCTAAATTAGCTATCCATCAGTTAAGGGAAAATCTCAAAAAACTCTGATGAATGTTCACGTGAAGTGTCAATCATGAAATCCCCCCCCCCCCTTAATGTGGGAATTGATGAAGAAGAATTCCGAAAATTTCTTCCAAATTGTGTGGGAATTGATGAAGAAGAATTCCGAAAATTTCTTCCAAATTGTTTCTCAAGTCTTCACGTCCTGGTCCCCAATGGCGGAGCCAGGAAGAAAATTTAATAGGGTTAATGACAAAGTGATAAACCCCTTTTAGTTAGTTATGTGTGATTTATTTTATTTTTTTCACAGAAAAATTTATAAAAATAGAAAAATAATGATATTTTTTACATATAATAAAACAATTATCTCATACACATAAATATAAAACATCATATAATAACATCAAACAAAGAAAACTTTAAAAGTTTTTATAATTTAAATCCCAATATAAAATAAAATTTTAGTTTATTTGTTTAATGATTTAAACCTATTAAAACTTTACATAAAGAAATATGTTGCACACATTTAAATTTTTAAATTGTAAGATTAAAGTCAAATTAAAGAATTGAATTTTATATATAACAAAGAACTGTGTAATACATATTTACCTTTAATTAATAATAAAATTAATGAACTAATTATTTTTTATCTCAAGTTTTTCTTTAATTTCCTTATTTATAATCTATTATATTCATAGAAAAGCGTTAAAAAAAGGAAAAAGAATATTCAAACCTCACTGTTTTTTTTTTTTTTTTTTTTTAACAGAAGGAAAAAAATTCAGGGCCAATAGAATCCAAGGTCCCCATAGGCCCCTCCCTGGGTGACTCCGCCACTGTGACCCTTGCGGCCCCAAAAGTCAAGATATTATTTTTTGAATAATGTTATATAACATTAATTATATTTGACATCAATTTAAATGACATTTAATATAATATTAAATAATAAATAAAATTAAATAAATAAATTACTCACTTTATTCAATTTAATATTTAATGTCATTTTAATATAATATTAAATATCAATAATATAATAATATTACTCTAATATTTAAACCACTATAATTTAACTGCATCCAGGATAGATAGATCACAAGCAGATGCCTTATAAATAATTGCACTAAAGACTTTGTACGTTAAATATATGAGAGTTTTAGACACAACCGTCTTAAAAGTCCACTTAGCTCAACCGTTTACTAAAGTACCGTCCATTAAAGTAATGACATGCCGCAAATCTAGAAGATTCTCAGGCATGGGCCGGAACCAAAAATAAATAAATAAATTGACCTAAGGAATATGTGTGTACATAGACACACACACACACACATATATATATATAATTTTTTTTGTCTTTATCGTCACTCCCAATTAATCACACATGACTCAATTAAATGATTACACATGTGGGTTCAATTAAAATATTATATTATTTTCTTCTAATTTCTTTCAAACCACTCACTTAAACAAACACTAAGTGATAGTTCAAGTAGTAATTAAGGTAACTCTTACCATTACAAGATATTAGGTTTGAGTATATGCAAATACCTCTCTATGAAGTTCCCTTAACCATATAAAAGAATAAAATAAAATAATATAAAGACACATCATAATTGTAAAAGTAATTATATTAAAACTACATCTTTTACTCATTACACCACAATAATTACACTCAAACTCCTTTACATTTTTAAACCCTCACACTTACATTATTACTTTATTTCTATAACAATATTGTTACTTTTAGATTTTATCATTATAACATCTTGTATTAAATGATATCTTAATTTCTAAAAGTTTATTGCAAGAAGTGCCTAAGACTTCTAAATAAAGCAAAAAATGACGACTACGAATATACAAATGCTACTTTCCTACGATTTTAAAGTTTCCAAATCAAAGTTTTTAAATATATTTGATTATTAAAAACACGAGATTTAAGGGAAAATGTAGCAAAAATTTTGAAGGCGCAAATGCTATAAGAAACAAAGATTAAAAATATTCATACTAATAATAATATAGTGTGTTTAATAAAAAGAATAATTTAGATGTAATTAGCCTAATTGTAAAAATTATTTTCCTTTTTCGTTATATACTTTTGTCTTTATTTTTAAATTCCTATTAACATTGTTTAGAAAAAGAAAAAAAACTTTATCCTTTGAGTTTCTTCCCTGACTAGGAAAAAAAAAAAAGAAAGAATAAAATTGACCCAAAAAAGGCCCATTAAGAGCACTTCTAGCTAACTAGCATGGAAGAAAAGGTAGAAAATGTTGAATTTGCTCGACTTTGATACCACCTCGATATCGCCTAAGCCCTTATACCACTTGTTAACGGCACACCAAAAAAATAATTTTCATTATACACTCAAAATTTTTTACATAAATGAAAGACTTAACTCTCACACTAGTTATTACTACACTAACTCTCTCTTACTCCCACACTAGCACGCTAACTCAAATCACCTCACTCTTGTTTTTCCACTCCAATCTTTCACACTCAATGACCCCCATTTGCTCCTCTAACTCTATCCTGACGCCCTCTTACACGAGCACTCCATTAACTATCTCACTCTCACTTCATTCTCTCACATGAAGTGACCATATTTATAGTGGACAATGTCGGTGAATGCACCGCCTATTTGATATCTAGATTTCTCTAAATTTTTCTCTGTGTTTGGTGGTTGCGTTGCCAATATTAATTTATGCCAATTTCCTTATTCTTCTTCCAAGTTGGCGGCTTCCAAATTCATGGAATATATATATATATATATATATATTGGTATTGGTTCTTGATAATCTGGAATCTTCCGACGAAAGTCGGTGACGACTTTCTTCAGAAAATCTCATTTTTGGGGAGGAATTAAAATGTAGATAAAAGGCTAAATTTGGTCCCTCATTTCTACAATATTACTAGTTTTCGCATATGCATTACACGTGTTTTGTTTTACTTTTTACTTGAAATCGTATGGATTTTATTATTATTAAGGTTGTAAATTGGTAATTGAGTAATTTTGGAAAGATTCAGTCCATAAGGCAATCACAATTAATATTATTGATAAGATCGTACTGAATAAGTAGCTGGTGAAAGATAACATATACTAAGTAATTAGGTGAAATTGAGTAAAAATAATAGATATTTTTGCACAATCTATGTAATTGATAAGACATAAAACATTAATAATATTTGTTATAATAACAAAATAAAATAGAAGTACATGGGTTTATTCCCCCTCTCACACTCTCCTTATAATATAATAAAATACTATTTTTCCCAACTCATACTCCTCTTCCAATATAATAAAATACTATTACGTGTCAAATTCATATTTCCCCCCACTTTTTCTCTCTTACATATTATTTGAAAATATATTTTTTCCTCCTGATTTTCCCCTTAGCTTTTTTCTCCTTGGTTTTTTCCCTCCAACATTAATCTTGCTCTTATATACGTCTAAATATCTTGGCTCAAGTGTAAAATTTACACATTGTTTTGAAGTGAACTAACATAATATTTAGATTAAACCATAATTTACTAACTAAATGTTTTAAATATTGAAGGATTAATGAAAAAAAAAGTAAAAAAAAAAAAACTTGAGGACTTTTAGTATATATAATAATAAGTGGTGTATCAAATGATTACTGTAGTTTGAATATAATTAGCCTTATCCATTCCCCCTTTCTTTTCCAAACAACTCTAGAAGTATGTTGACAAAGAATTTTATTTTATCTACATGCAGACATATTATTATATATGAGTGTATATGTGACACACATCTAGCAATAAACACCCTACACTTATTGTTTGGATGTGTACCATTGATATATACCGATACACACATGTATAATAATAGTATGTTTACGTGCAGGTAAAATAAAATTTCTTGTATTGTTATTGTTACTATTGTTGAGTTCTTTCTAATGTTGTATATGATTGATTAAAATAATCAATCAAAAAATATATATATTAAACATAGCATGTTTGTTTAAATAGGTAGTTTGAGAAAAATTAGGGAAAAATATAAAATTTTAATTGAACCAAATTGGCATATGCCGTGTCATTATTTTAACCAGTTGTCGTAGACATGTATGGCCATCCTATCCTATGATACGTGGATTTGTCTAGCAAAATGTGGCAAAAAATTCTTTGAACCAATCCCACTGAGTTCCAAGAGAGACATTAGTCACAGGATTAAACATCCCATACTTGAGAAGAAAAGATGTACCAAGGACCGTAGCTCCGCCAACCGCAAAATTCACGCCGTTACTAAAATCTCTGTTACTTGTATTTGCAAATTTTCTGGCGATGAAGGGTTCCACAAATGGCAGACCCAAACTCTCAGCTACCAATCACAAGGAAATAATCTACCAGTAAGAGCAGAGCAAAGCAACGTACAAATGGGAGAAGAAACTGATTAAATAAATTCTACCGACCAATGAAATTTAAAATGATACGACCGTCGGAATATCGTCCAGTGGGGCGACCGAAGAAAGTTTCCCCATAAGGTGGTAGCCCGGATTTGGGAGGATGGTCCGGTGGATAAATGTGAAGGAGATTCCCAGTGTCGCCCATTGAGTCGCCGAAACTGATGATAGAAGTGTAGCATCCATCAGCATTAATTTTGCTTGAAATTAACAAAACGATTATTGCAATTGCAGCTGGGGTTATTGAGGAATAAGGAGCCATGAGAGAATAGGCACGCCTTCAAATTAAGTAAATGAGAGTAGGGAAACCAGTAGAACAGGAATTATTTGATTTTGACTCCATCAGACCATCACCGATGCAAACAATAAATGATTCAATTTTGCCATTTGGCCATGTGTTTTGCAAGTGATGAATGAATGACTTGTCTGGTGGAGCACTTTCCTCGACAAAATATGTGGCTATGCCACAGACATTAATTGAAATAATGACATTCAGAAAGCTTTGTAATACATACGTAAGAATCGAATCACTGTACACTGTACCACTGTACGGTGAATTTGTTCCGTTTTGCATTTGTAAGGAATACAACATCAGTGATGCTTCTTTTTACACCCATATCCGCAGGGATAAAAACCTCGGGAAACGGATCACAAAGTAGAAAAACGCAGAGAGTTGGACCATTAATAATAAAAAATTTTTTAAAGTGACACCTAATTTGGCGCTGTTTAATTATACCATATGAAAGAATATGGAGGTAAATTCAGTGGCACACCAGAGGTGAATGTTGCGCTCTGGAAGGCTTGACTTTGGCGAGGATCGAACAAACTAACATAAAGTTGACCAAACTCACACATACTCATAACATACATTCGGTGGGACTCAAACTCGAGATCTCAAACATCTCAACGCTCTTTCTTATCGTACAGAATTTTCTTTAATCAATTAATTAACAACATTAGAAAGAACGTGAAGCACAAAGTAGGGCATTGTGGAGGGAAGTGAAAGAAGTTGTGTTTCACCAATAACACCCCAGGGTCATTTGCATTGCACGTGCTTTCATTAACGGTCAAATCTAACGGATTTTGTGCTTGGGGATCTGGAGGTAGATTAGCGATCGGAAGAGCGTCGTGTAAGCACCAGGCCAAAAACAAAAGTAGGAGATGTAATCTCTCAATGGTTCAAATGTAGGGGATGTTAAGTCTAAATTACCCTATTATAAAATGTAGAATTATTTATTTATTTTATTTTACTGCAGTCAGTTTTTATCCGTTTCATCTTTCTAGGAGGGACAAGGAAATCAAAGTTGTGATTATTTATAGTTCCGATCTAGCGCCATATGGTATGACACTATACATAGTATAGACCTATGTGGCGTTCAACAATATTGGGTCAACCGAATCAGATTGCTTGGTGTTAACTTCAAGTGGTTGATTTTGAGTTTCACTATATATAATGTTCCATAGTTTCATAAGATTTGGGATTTGCTTAGGGACAGGCGGTACTTGAGCATAGGCTCAGAGGTTTTTTGTATAGTTCCGATCTAGCACCATATAGTATGACACTATACGCAGTATATATCCTTGTGGCGTTCAACAATATTGGGTCAACCGAATCGGATTGCTTGGTGTTAACTTCAAGTGGTTGATTTTGAGTTTCACTATATAATGCTCTATATTTTCATAAGATTTGGGATTTGCTTAGTGACAGGCCGTACTTGCGCATAGGCTTAAGAGGCTTTTGCATAGGGCCCAAAATACTTAGGTGCCAATGTCAATATTTCCTTTTGTTTTTTTGCCTTTTCTTTCTCCTCCCTTTTTTTTTAAAGAAATTAGGGTATACACGTATAATTGAGAATGTATCACTTACAACATAATTACATATTCATTATTATTATATAATAATTTATACCCCATTTTATTTTGATTGTTTCACCTCTCTCTCTCTCTCTCTCTCTCTCTCTCTCTCTCTCTGATATTGCAATATTTTTACCATTTAGAAATTCAATCCACTAAATTCTCTTTATAATCTTTAATTATCTTCTTTCGTATTTATTATCTACCAAAAAAATGAAAAAAAAGAAAAATTTCATACGCGAGTACTACTACAAATTTTAAAATTTTATATAGCTATTCGTTTCCACAACCCAACTCATTCAAAGAAAAAAGAAAAAAAAAAAGTCAATAAAACGAAAAAAAATTCCGATGGGTTTAGGGTTATTTATTGATTGGTATTTATTGGTTATTATTATTGTGTAATAATAAATAGTATTTTTGTTGTTTTTTGGTTTATTTTTAACATATTATTTAAAAATAAAAAAATAAAAATCAATCAATATGAGGGCACATTTTTTAAATTTTGCTTGGGGCCTCATAAGCTACAGACTGTGGTTGAAGTGCCCCCTTGAATGGAACCTAGTCGTCACACCATTGTCACCTATATATGTGTTGTCTTTTTTCATGCTTTTGCAATTGGACAGGTTGCTCACGGTTTTGGCTTAACTTCATAAAGATATACAATAAAATATCCATTCTTTTAAAAAAAATAAAATAAAATGTAGATGCACCTACTTTGAATAGAGACAGGGAGGGGGAGCACTAAGCCACTAATTATAGTCGAAAGGTGATAATTTTCAGCTTACCATTTAAAATGACAGTTTTGACAAAGATCTCTCGCCATTTATTTAGATGATAATCCAAACCAAAGGTTTGCAATAAAATTTGATAGAATTTAAAAACGAAAACACCAATCAGGGATGAAGTCAAGATTTGACATATGACCGAGCTGAATTTAGTAAGAAAGGCTAGTGAAGGGGGAGGGGTTGGAAGGGATCCTTGGAAATTGAAATTTTTTTATTCTGCCATAAATGGTTAGAAATGAAATGTCTCAATTTTATGATACGAAATACAAATTAACCATATAGAATTGTTGTAACAAGGTAAATTTGAGATCAAATACAGAATAGTATAGAAAAGAAACGAAGTAGGATACTTTAAAAAGCTACAAAAAAATACAATGAGTTTTCCTAAATGAAACCCAAAATTCAAAACCGGGTTGCGCATTGAACTGAATGAGTAAATACATGCCATGAGCGGAGACGAGTTTGTCTAAGGAATTCAAGTATTTGCAATCCCACCTCAAAATTCTTGTTTATGTAATAAAGTACTCCTTTATAAAAATAGGAAATTAGATAAATAACCTATTTTAAGATGAGGTCTCAATTATATACCTCTAATATAAAACTATTTATAAATTTACCCTTTTAAATTGTAAAATTACTCCTCTTATATCCTTTTTTATTATATATTATTTATAATAAAAATAATTATATCATTTTTTATGTTTAATATTTATTTATTTATAAAATCCTATATATACACCTATATATCCAAAATCTTGATGATTATATACATTTTCCATTCCTTCTCAATGTCAACCTCTATACAGCCGTCGCCTCCGTCCTCCATTGCCACCGTCTCCGACCTTTATCACCGCCTCTGCCTCTGGCCGCCTCTGCTGCCACCCTTACATGTTACCGCGGCCTTCTTGGCTGCGAATTACAGCAGCAACACCACTACAATTGTTCGTCGACTGCTGCGAACATCCGATCTGATGCCGCAGAATAGTAAAAGCAGCGGCTGCCGCTATTGATGCCCAGCATCATGATACCATGATGCATTTTCTTTTCTTTTTTTTTTAATTCATTTTTCTTTTGAATTTTTCATGCGCAATGAGATACCATGATGCAATTTCTTTTCTTTTCTTTTTTCAATTTTTTTTATTTTTTTGTTTTCTTCCTACCATGATTTATTTTATTTATTTATTTTTTTTGGGATTGTTTTGTTACCATGAATTTAATGGACGAATTTTCAATTGTAACAATGTAGTTTTGGCGTATTGTTATCATCGTGTTTCTGTTACCATGAAATTTCAATGGCAACAATGCATATTTAGTTAGATTTTTAATAATGAGTTTTTGTGTTTGTTGGCATAAAGATTTTTCTGAGAATGTCATTATATTTTTTTCCACTTAACATGTTCAAGTAGTTTTGAGATTCGGTGCTTAACATGGTTTTTTTGAATTTTTTTTTAATTTCCTTTAATCCATATGTTTGAGCAAGTTTAGGATATTTTTTTATTTTGTTAACACCTTTGGTTTTTTTTTTTTTTGGTTAACATAATATTTTTTTCGATTGTTATCAAGTTTTTTATTTTTCCGTCTGTCTATTGTTATTATTTGTTACGATGGATTTTCTATTGGTTTTTACTTTTTACTGTGATGTTTTTTGTGTTTTTTTTTTTTTGGTGATGTTTTTTGTGTTTTTTTTTTTGTGATATTTTTTGTGTTTTTTTTGGCAACGGTAACTGTATTTAACATTGTTAACATCGTTTTTTTTAAAAACAATTCTAACAATATTAAACATTGTTAACACACATATATATTGTGATTTCCGGTGGTTGCTACCTTTTTTTTTTTTAATTGTCACGTGATTTTTGTGTTATAAGGATTTTGTTAGCATCTTTTTTTTACGAGATTTAGTTGTTCTCTGACCACAATTTTTCCGCGTTACCAGTTGATTTTTTTCCACGTTACATTTTTCAATGGATTGAATACCCTAATTATATCTACTTTGTTATTTTACCACTTAGGTTAGAATTTCTAAACAATTAAAGATCTAGAATTCCAATTGGCAATATATCATTCTAAGAATTACACAACGTGCATATTGAATAATCAACCAAAACAATAATATTAATAAACACGAGAAATATATAAATAGAAAAATAATAAAGAATACAATAAAATCAAATCGATTTCAAAATTGTCATAGAATCAAAATGTCAATAAAATATTGTGCTGGAAAAGAAATTTAGCTATCCATTAATTAAATAAAAATCACCAAAATATTATTCTTCAATATCTGACGTCGAATGAGTGGATGAAGAATTCTGCACAATTTTCTTCCGATGTCGTCTTCACGTCCCCAGAGAATGAATTGTCAATCTTTTTTTCAGTTGTTTACTGCGGCCCACGTTTTTATGATCCAAGAAACCTCCAAAAGTCCCCAACTGAAAAATTTAACCAATGCCAACAATAAAGTATCATAATTACAATATTCAGGTTACATTGTTCAATTTTAAAAAATCATGTAATTGTGGATTTAAATTTTAAAATACGAAAAATCATGTATAACCTTTAGAGATTATTATTATATAATAATATATGTGTATATATATAGTATACATATACATATATATATATATGTGCGTGTGTATGTGTGTGTATATATATATATATATAGAGGATTACGTGATGCATTCAAATTCAAAATCCTTAATATTACTCTTTTTAAATAAATGGAATTGTTTGGAGATTGAAGAAGCATTTTTCTCTGCCATTTTTCCCCAAAAGAACCTAGACTCCTAGTTGCCATCAAAAGCAAGCAAATTGTGGCTGGATAATCATTTTTCCCAACGACATTGCATATTTGGTTTTTGCTGATTTGCATATGTCACATGTGGACGAAGAAATCTATGCTACAAGGATCTTGTTACCGCACAAGTAAGTTTCAATTTGTAGAAATTTTATTTGGCTCAAACTTTTGGCACTACGGTTATCAACATAAACTCGATTTATCACATTACGTAAACTCCAGACTGTCAATGGAATGTCTTAAAAGCATATGTAGTGATAGTCTACCGAGTTCTGTGTCTATATATGTTTGAATATGTGAAACTGAAAATGTCCATGTATCATCTTGTATGTATGTTTCATCACATTCGAACAAACAATATGCTACTTTGTCCATTTTGATGTGCTATGAAACAAATGAATCTCAATGAATGATTTTTGACAGTAAATGTTTGCTTAATTCTCTCATGTTGTATTTTCCTCTGTTTTGTCTTTTTTCCCTGGGCTCGTATTTGTGTGCGTGCACACGTGCGTATATTGTAATTTTGATCTAGCGTCATACATATGGCACGCTATGGCACCACATGACCCATGTGGCGTGCACGTGCATGTGTCAGTTCCATTACATGCTTGCTTGGAAAGAAGAAACAACAAGTTTTGTGTAATTTGGATTTGTTGGTAGAAATTCATTAGCACTGGAAAAACATACCGGTGTCTCCATGTACTAAGAATATGTGTACATATAATATTGTTATGTTAATTGAATTAGACTTTGGATTTGAAAAATTCCAATAATAAAAATAATTGATAAGCAATGTCGTTTATGTTACCTTTTGGACAATTCCTTTTTGTTCTTGTTCAGAATATATATCGTATATCAAAGTATTCTAGAGAAGAGTGGACTGAAACCATTGTTCTTGATCAGGAGATATATCGTATATCAAAGTATTCTAGGAAAGAGTGGACTGAAACCAACAAATCATCGGTAGTAGCCAATAAGAAACCGAAATGCCATTTGGATCAAAACTTCACTTCCGAGGATGTTATTTCCAACTTTTGTTTCGTATCAACCTATTATTTCTTTAGATTTATATATAATAATTGTGAGAAAAGCTAATCATGTAATACAAAGTCAAAATTTAGAAAAAAGATTATCCAGATTCATGTATCAGTTGGATTGGTTTTATTCATTTTGAATACTAAGCAGTGATCACAACAAAATTTGATATTCTTTGTTTGATTCTATCATTTGCGAATGGAGATGCATAATAGCTAGCCGGCCCGAACAGCCCATGACCCGGCCCGTAAAAGCCTGAGCCAAACCGGCTCGTGACTCATTTAAGATGGGCCTAAGCCCCAGCCAAGCCCCAAATTCTGGGGCAAGCTCTAGCCGGGCCAGCCTGTAATTATGGGCCTAATGGGCCTAGCTGAGCCAAGCCCAAGGTTAGCGAGTAGAGCCGGCTCGGCTAGGCTCGTTGACATCCCTATTTGTGAAGTTGTTTGTATTAAAAAATTGTGACTTTGGTATATTTGAAATGCGTCTTTATTCTCATATTTTTTGGTAGCAAACATTGAGCCCTGTTGCTTGATTTGTTCAAACAAACTCCAAAAAATGTGAAGCATTAGCTGTTCCAACTGGGGCAAAAAAAAAAAGGCATAGTGTTTTGTCAAAAAGAAGTTGTACAATAAGCTAAATTCACATGTACTGACAGATGGTGTTTTGCTTATATGAGTTAGGGTCACATATCTTTTTCAATGCTCCACACTTGGAATGTTGCTAAGCAAAAAAATTATTTGGATGTGCTCGTATTTAAAATATATCAAAGAAAAAGCTTTTAAAAAGTAGTAACTGATATTAAAAAAATCAATTTTTTCACATTGTAAAATTCTAACTAGGCGATATATGTCTTGATAAGAAATTAATCGTGACTAATGTTAATTAAAATTTGATTATCACCTTCTTGGTTTAGAATTTTGTTGTTGCTTAGACAAAATTGAAGGGATCTTGATTTTTAAACTTGAATTTTTATTTCAAAAACAGATGTTTTTGTGGGATAATGCTGTGTGAATCAAAGAGCATGATCTAGGAACATGATATATATGCACATACGGATAATGATGTGTGAATAAAATAGCATGATTTTAAGAATATATAATATATGACACAATTTAGATAAATATATAAAATATATATAATAACATATTTGTAAAAATATAAAATAAGCATAAAAAACTCCTGATTAATTAAAAATCAGGTTTGACACCTGAGTTTTGCAATATGTAGGCCAAAAAGCCTTTTTCCCTGTAATTTTCCCACTGAAAAATCCCCCCAAGTCCAAGTAATATCTTCTGCCTTTTTCCTAAGCGTGTGCAGGCCCAGCATGAATGAATTTCCACTTCTTCCAAAGTCCAATGTATTCCTGACCGGTCCCGTCTACTTCCAGTTGACGTCTGTTTTTGGGTCAAAGAGTGCAAAGCCCATTTTCTCCCAATTTCCCAAAGCCTTCACGAGTTCACATATGGCCCACGAATCTAGTCTTTCAAGTCCATCTCTTATCGATCCAAAACAAGCATGCTCTTGCCTTCAATTTATTTCGACTAGGTGGATTTCTGGAGCTCGAACTTTTCTTCTAAAATTTGTTGAATTATGTCCATTTTTATTTAACTCTTTCATCTATTCCACAAAATTCAAATTTCAATTAATATACAAATATTAAACATTTAAAATACTTAAAGTATGAGAAAAATAATACAATTTATATAGCATTTATGCACTATATCATACATTCAGAGGATTACTTAAATAACCATTTAATCTTTTACTTTAATTATTTCTCACACCACAAGCTCCTCTTTGATTATCTAAATCCTCCTTACATCACGCTCTGGAATTTCACTCAGCCTCCTCCAAAACCACTTGGCACTCTATGGATCACATTATCAATCATTGAAATTCTGGTGAGAACGGGGAAGCAGAAGAAAATTTGGAGATAAAGTAGATACGATAGAGAAGAATCCCTCAGGCCACTATCACCGGCTTCATCACACAATTCTCTTCTATAAATACACTCGACTTCATACCCTTGTCTTCATCACTGGCCTCACCCTCTATTTCTCTTCAAAATCATAAAATTTGTCATATAATCTTAATAGGATAGAAATGTTGGGTTTGTTGTCAAAAAAATCTAAAGTTGAAAAGAAAAAGGAAAGGGAAAGAAGAAGAATTCTAGGAGGAAAATGAATCCAAATCATAGAAGGATTGTCTTGTCTTCTAAGGAAACGAAGCCTATAAATAGAGATGTTTTCTTTTTCTTTAATACACAAGTGGTACAAGTGAGTTGAGAGAAAAATTAGTGAGTCTAGCACCTTGAAGAGTTTTCTTGTAACTCTTTGTGATTTGTTCAAAGGGTAGAAAATTAGGTGTGGTAAAACTCAAGGTGCCACTTGGGTCGGGTTAGAGAGTCTTGTGAAGAAAAATAGTAGCCTAGTGTCTTGGGATTTCTTTAATGCTTCGCGGGTTGAGCAAATGGTAGAAGTTGGTAGATGCAGTAAAAGCTTGGTATATTTTTCTTGTAATACTTGGGGGATTGGTTTGACGAGTGAAAATTATGTATAGTTGTAGCAACTTTAATCATATAGTGGAAAGTTTTGACAGTCCGTTAAATTTGTCTTCGTTTTTTTATTTTTCTTGTCTCAATTAAATTCCTTGATCAACGTCCTGCGGATATAATCGGGGAATTTGCTTTAATTCCAACAGTAGTATTAGAGTGACATGTTTTGTTTGAGGTGGTACAGAGGAAAAAAGTGACAAGTTTGACTTGTTGTTAGAACAATTCTAGAATTTCTTGATTTTGATTAGGCAATTTAAAGCTTTCAAAGGAAAACATTCTCCTTGTTCTAATAAAGTTGCTAGAGCAAGTATAAACAATAGTGATTGGGAAGATTTATATTTGAAGACTGGAACCAGGATGTGTCTCCATCTAGCCAGGAATGTTCTTGTAAATATTCATAGAATATTTGCTGTGAAGGAAATGTGGCGTCAATTTGGAGAGGTGTATCTGGCAAGGGGTTCTTCAAATTTGTTGCACCTGGAAAAATTGTTTAGTTCTTTGCGAGTTGGTGCAAATACAAAAATTCTCAATGAGATCATTTAGGGACTGGTGGTTGTTGCAACTTGTTGGTGTTGTAGACTGACTGGTCACGTGGAAAAACATTGTCCAAGTAGAGCTGGTTCGGCTACTGTTTGGATTTGGACAATCTGACTCTCTTGGTGTGAGGACGGTGGATATGTGCTATGAAATATGTGGGTACATCCTCATGGTGTGTCGCTAGGTACCATCGTAAAGGATGTCTGTTACTTCTAGCTATTGTATTTACACACAGGTATTGGTTGGCGGTGATGCAGGGTGTGTATTTGTAGTAATGTCGATGATTGATGAGTTCTCTGAAAAGCCAACGAGAGAGTTGCATCACAAATTTCACCAGGTTTATCTCGACATTGAGCCGATGAAATGCTTAGAATTTGTTATTAATTCTAAGTGGTTATACTCTTGTGGTGGAGTATGGGACTGTCAAAATGTGTCAAAGGCTTGCTTGATAATTTCTCAAGTATTGTGTACAAGACTGGAGAAGATGAAGATTTGGGCAAGGTGGAGATTGTTGGGTTTGTTGCTAAAAATAATTCAAAGTTGAAAAGGAAAGAAGAAGAATCTTAGGAGGAAAATGAATCCAAATCATAGAAGAATTGTCTTGTCTTCTAAAGAAACAAAGCCTATAAATAGAGATGTTTTCTTCTTCTTTAATGCACAAGTAGTACAAGTGAGTTGAGAGAAAAATTAGTGAGTCTAGCACCTTGAAGAGATTTTTTGTAACTCTTTGTGATTTGTTCAAAGGGTAGAAAATTATGTGTAGTAAAACTCGAGGTGCCACTTGGGTTGGGTTAGAGAGTCTTGTGAAGAAAAACAATAGCCTAGTATCTTGTGATTTCTTTAATGCTTCGCGGGTTGAGTAAAGGGTAGAAGTTGGTAGATGCGGTAAAAGTTTAGTATATTTTTCTTGTAATACTTGGGGGATTGGTTTGGCGAGTGAAAATACTGTATGGTTGTAGCGACTTTAATCATATAGTAGAAAGTTTTGACAGTCAGTTAAATTTGTCTTCGTTTTTTTATTTTTCTTTCTCAATTAAATTCCTTGATCAACGGTCCTGCGGACGTAATCGAGGAATTTGCCTTAATTCTCAACAAAAAAAATCCTCGATGGTGTTCTAGAGCAGCAAACCAGATGAAAGAAAACAAAGGATGGGAAGAAGCATGATGGAAATTTTCCATTCTATGCTGGGCAAGTGATTGAGTAAGATTTACTAGAAAAAGAAAATTTTTGATTTTAGGAATTTTTCATTTATCAATGCCATGGATGATTCCATCAAAGCGGTGCCATTGCCGAAGCCTTTCCCAATTTTTTCATTTCAAGATATTTACTTATTTTCATTAATTAATTAATCAATCAATCATATATAATATAATAATATATAAAACTACGGTTGGATAAAATTGAATATGTCTGGCGCAATTACTGAATTTTTTCTGCCTCTTCACTAAGTCTGGCGTTATAGCTGATTTATCTGGCATTCTATTTAATACTTCTCTAACAGACATATCTCCCTCCTAACGGTGGGTATCGAAATCGGTAAACCGAACCAAATCGAACCAAATCGGTTTGGGCTAGTTTGGTTTGGTTTTTGGCCTTTGTAGTTCTGTCCGGGGTTTGTAGGTGGCCGATCAGAATCGGTCCGGTTCGCTCCATGGGTTCGACATTTCAAACCGGTTCAACCTGGTTTAAATCGAACCCGACTTACCTTGTTCGGTTAAACCGGTTTAACCGGTTTTTTTTTTATATTTTATTTTTTTCCTTGAAAGTTGAAACCGTGTATAGGATTAGTGAATGAATCACATTGCCTTATATTTCAAAATCTCATCAGAGTGCTATTTTCCTTGATATCGACAGAAATACGAACACAAAATCCAACATAAAGTACAAGAAACACATTGATACAAGGAAAATTTATGATTTCAAATTTCAAAATACCACTCACCACTTTCTTTAGTCCTTACAATTCAGATTCCAAACACTTCAGATTTCAAATTTGAAACCCTAAATTTCTCCCTTACGCCGCTGCTTTACTGCTCCGCTCTGCTTTACTACTACTGCTGCTATGCTCCGTCTCTCTGTCTCTCTCTAGCTTAATGCACTTGTCTGAGACTAAAACCCTAACCCAAAATATCATAATAAAAATAGGGCCCAATAATGGGCTAAAAAACTTGGGCAAAATTTTAAGTTAAAAAAAAAAAAAAGTCTAACCCGAAACCGACCCATGTCGGGTCGGTTTTGGTTGGATTCACCAGCCCGTCGGGCCTGTCTCGGTTCGTAGAAACAGTAACCGAGTCGGTTGTGGGTTCAACCTTAACCCAGCCCGACCGGCCCTATGTCCAAGCCTACTCCCTCCCTTATCCATTTCTATGGAAATCTTCAAATTTCTTTCTTTGATTAAAACTCAATTCTACCTAAAATTCCCCCTTCTAAAATCCACAGACCTTGTTATAATTTTGAAATTTATACCAAGGAAAGAAGTCCTTTTCTTTTAATGTCTTTTTTGGGTAACAACTTAATACTTTCTTAAAGTTATTGTCAGGGTTTGATAAAATAATACATTTTAGATAACACCATTATCTTCGTCTAATTGAAGAGTAACATCTTATATATATATATATATTCCTATTTTAGATATTCTTATATCTACAATGCAATTTTTTATATGAATGAGTATTTAGTGGATACATGTATCATAGTAAAAATAATTATTCCGAAATCATTATATTATCTTACAAAATTTTCCTAATTATTAATTGTACAAATTTAATTATTTTCATACTACCACCGTCCCATAAAATTGGTCTAATTTTCCTCTTTCACCCGTTTCAAAATATAGTCCACTTCCCTATTAAAAAAATAGTTGGAATATTAATTTTTTAACCCTATTTAGTGTGTATTTTAATTGATAAAATAATATTATTTAAAATGGAATACTTAATAAATGAAATGTTATATTAGGGAAATGATATTAAATTTTACATTTTCAACACTATATTAATTGCATTTTTCTTAAGATTTATGAAAATTGGAATAGGACCAATGTATATTCCTATTTTAAAGTAGTCCTAAAATGCTAGAAATTTATTCAAATATATAAGAGATAAAAACAATAATTAATTTCAGACATAACTATTAATAAATCAACTTTGGATGAAAAATGTTGTCATATTAATATTTTATTTTCCATTATAATTATTATACGCTTGACAATTGTCATTATAAAATCATACTACTTTTTTAAAGATCATATTTGTTATTTGCTATACTAAAATAGCAACGTGGTATTATGGGTACTTGCACAAAATAAAAGTGTATGTCAGGAGGCTACTTTCTTATAAATATTAAAATTTTTATTTGAATTGGTATCACACGGATATGGTATGTATATGTTCGGTACGTACTATTAGACTGTTAGCCAATAATATTAAGTAGGTTAGATAATTTAAAAGTAAAATATAGTAAAACATTAATCGAGTACAAAAGTAGGTAAGTATTAATATTATTAATAAAATATTAATTTTACGTGTCAAATGCTAAATCGAAACTATATATTTATAGATTTTGTTATGCAAATCCAATGGCACGTATATGTTCAACATGTTATTATTTATTATTATTGAATTTTTTTTAGAATTAGTCTTTCCGTGGAATGTACGAGTAATAGGCTAGACTCATGGTTGTAATAGTTGATTGCTAATTATTACAACTTTATATAAATTAGATGTGTAAACTTGCACGATGTATTTGGAGGAGACTCGGAATTATGGATTTAATTATGCAACCAAATTTATCTCAATACTCAGACATTTTACTACAAATATGCAATGGTGATTTGTAATTAACATATCAATTCGTAATTTTATTCAATGTAACTGGTTGTACTTTATTTATGACATGATGTCTAAAAAACACACTTATACGTCAATTTTGATATGAATATACATTATAATTCTACCCGTATAACACACGGGTGAAAAAAAACTATTTAAATTAAATGAGCGGGTGAGGGTGATATGGGTAAATTATATTAGTGGTGGTGTAGATATAAATTTTTATTCTTATATGTAGTGTATTTAAGATGCGGTGTGGAAAGAAAATAGTGGTAATATAATTACTCAAAGTAATTTTATAATCATTTTCTTAATATATATATATATATATATATCATTAGTTTTCTGATTATTTCTCTCTAAAAATATTATATATATTGTTGATAATAATACACATTAAAAGGTATATATGAAAACTAATAATTCAAGTACAATTTAAACGGGATTCCATCTATTTTTGTGAGAAAGACCAAAATAAAATACAAATCTATCTTTCTATTAATTGTGACATGCACAGTATATATAGTGTCACTGTATTCATTATGTTATATGTTTGTGGCCAAATAATTTAATCCATTCTTTTATTGCATTTCTTAATTATAATCTTAACTTGGTCCATATGTAAATAGGTGGTTAAGATCTCGTGTTTAAAGTTGTGCTAAATTCATCGGATGGATTCTTAATGTCAAATTTGCACAAATAGATTTTTTTTTGAGTAAATTATTTTTTTTAAAAATTATTCTATATTTTACTAATAGCGTAATAATGTATATTTTATTGCATGGGTAACATTAATATGTTAGCCAATTATTTTGTATACAAGTTGATATATGATATGGTTTTCAAAAATTTTGAGTGATGAAGCAAAAATTATGAGTTCTCGTCAATTTGTATGTTTTGACAATCCCCAATAACTTGTATTCAACTCAAAAATCCATTTAGTTTTCAATATCAGCAGATTTGTAGGCCACTTTTGAATGTTTTGTAATTGTTGGAAAACTCTCATTCTTATACTCAATTCAGGTGTCTCAGAATATGTTTTGGACGGATTGTGCCCTTTACTTATTTCTGATTGTATTTCATCAGCGGACCGTTTAATGAAGTAATGAAAGTGATCTTTCTCAAAAAATAAATAAATAAATTCAACTAAAGTTTCTAATATTATCTATTGATACCACTATCAACGTATGAGGTTGGGAATGGAAAGAACATATAACAATATAGAGGACATGTGTTAATTTTCTATTGGACCACATCATATGACTAATATTGTAAAGAAACTAGCAGTTGATATTAGAAAAATTTTCATATAAATCCCCTTAGTTTTGATTTATATAATACAGGTACATGGAGTAAAACTTGCGACTTATTACTTTTCTCTTCATCTTTCTCAAGTGAAGCACGTTAATGCAGAATAGGACATGCTAGTTAATTTATATGTTTGATAATTTTCTATATTTTGTTAGAGTGAGTTTGATTGCTGATATATATATATATATATATATTAATAGAAAATGGTTTTTCCTTTCCTACTTAAACTCTTACTTTTCTAGTTTGGTTAGCTTTTGTTCCCCATGTAAAATATTTTTTACTTTTTGATTTAAGTACGTGACCACATTTTCCTTAATTAGAAAAGATAAAAACATTTTTTTTGGGGGTTTTAAGTTTTTCATTTTCTAAATAATTCATACTTCTTAATGTAGTTAACATAATCTAGTTTAAAAAAATGAAAAAGAAAAAGAAAAGGCACATAAGATTAGTTGATTCTAATTCTTGATATCAACATGGCAGGGTTACCTATCACTCAGCAGGATGGAGATCAACTTCCCACCATTTTTTACTTCTCATTGGCACGTGAAGACGAACTTATCAAATAAAGACTTATAGTTGAAACATTATCATTATACAAATGACCATCCCCAAGTACCTAATGCAGCTTATTTCTATTGAGCAAGATCAGACTCCGTGTATAGACTCAACTGTCAATAAAAAAGTGCCTTAATGCATGTTCTGTGAAAACACACACACACACACATATATATATGCACAGATGCATGTTCTAACACAAATTCCAACAACTATCAACTTTGTGGAATTTAACCTGTGGCTGTGGCCCATGGGCAAATGTTTCAACTCGTAATTTATCAATAAGTAGAAACTCCAGTGGTTTTGGATGTGGAGGTACATACTGTTGCGATGGGAGGAATGGTGTATGGTCCTTCAAGTAGACTTTGGGCTATCAAACGGTAGGCTGCTTCTGTGAAATGGATTCCGTCCCAACTGAGATACTGAGAAGGATCATCACAAGCTATTGCTTGTCGAGTGCTGCATATCGCTGATATTTCATAGTTGTATGGTCCTCCTGCTCCACAGCATGCTCTAAGAATGTGGGTAAATCCTACACCAACATTTGAAAAACGTAGTTAATTTTGCTCTGTATGTTAGTTGAAGGCAGCAGGAGAAGACGTAAAAAGTTTTCTAAGCTAGAGTTTTCAATTTCATTCTAAATTAAGCAGTACCAAAGCTGTTCGGAGAAAGGTAAAGGCGCATTGCAGCATTGTAGTAATCTCCATATATGATGGTGGAGATCGGAAGAGCACAAAGGCCTCGGAGGCGATTCAGTTCCATTTGAAGCAGCTTGTTATGGTTCTCGGAAAACTTGTTTAGCCAGGTGAGACAACCAGTTTTGGGGTCGTATTCCTTTACCTCAGAGCCATTGTAATATGAAAGATAATAAGGCAAGCAACCAATTGGAAAGTTTCCCGGAACCATGATTGTCCCGGCTCCAAGCTTAATCAATTCCTGCTTAAACGTACAAATAAGTCGTATAATCAACTCGTTCAATTGAATCAGGGCAATAATTATGCTAACATAAGCAAGACAAGATTATTTCCTACTTGGACCATTAAACTGATTTCGTTGATAATCAGAGCAACAAAGGATTTAGTCACTTCTATGTCTACCCCTTGTACGAAAGCATAGTTGTATTCGTTGCCTCCTATCTCCCCAACCAGTATTAGAGAAGTTTGAAGAAATGTTCTACAATCTATGGCCCGAAAGTGCAAGAACGCCATGCATTTCATTCGTGCAAACAACAAAAATGAGTGTGTTAGTATTTCTGAAATACTAATGTATCAGAAAACCTAAACAATGATGTAATACAGTAACAGTCATTGGTTTGTGAAAAAGAAAGACAAATAATAATGTATCGAATGTGTCAAAAACAAACTTGTCATCTTTCATTTAACCTAATATGTCTTTCAAGTTTCAATCTGTTGAACACTTCCATTTCCTATTAGATTTTTCTCGACAAATTGCATGCCGACTCAACCCTTCTTTAGTACTATTACTATGCAATTTTTCTATGGAGCCAAATAAAACTCCATGATATAGTCACAAGTAATCAAATCAGAAAACTGTATATGTGATTTCATATATATGTGGTGGATTGTGATTAGTAGTCGAGCTCCGTCGTAGATTCCTATTTGGCTCACACAAACTAACATAAAGTTGACCAAACTCACACATACTCATAACATACATTTGGTGAGACTCAAACTTGAGATCTCAAACATCTCAATGCTCTCCCTTATCGTACAGAATTTTCTTTAATCAATTAATTAACAACATTAGAAAGAACTTGAAGCACAACTGCACAAAGTAGGGACATTATGGAGGGAAGTGAAAGAATTAAGTTGTGTTTCGCCAATAATACCCCTAAGGTCATTTGCATTGCACGTGCTTACATTAACGGTCAAATCTAATGGATTTTATGATTGGGGACCTGGAGGGAGATTAGCGTATAGATTGGGGAAGCACTAGGCCAAAAACAAAGGTTGGATATGTAATCTCTCAGTAGTTCAAATGTTGGGGATGTTAAGTTTAAATTACCCTATTATAAAATATAGAATTTTTATTTTATTTTATTTTATTTTACTACAGTCAGTTTTTATCTGTTTCATCTATCTAGGAGGGACAAGGAAATCAAAGTAGTGATTTATGTATAGTTCCGATTTAGCAATATATGGTATGACATTATACGTACTATATACTCATGGGACACACACATGGGAAAATGAGTGTCCTGATACATGCCACATGACCTTACGGGAAATCGTATGCCCCGATACATGTGACATGACGTATGACACCATATAGTATCATACATATAGTGTTAGGTCAATTTTAAATTTATGTAACAATCATAATTTATCAAAAAAAAAAAATGTTGTATATAATAAATATAAATAGAGTCATTTTTTTACTTTTACAATTAAAAAATGCAGCTGTGTTTAAGCAGGTAGTGAGAAAATTTTAATTGAACCCCAATTGACATGTAGACGTGTTTAAGGGATTGTCGCAGCACGTAG
>CAVNYN010286774.1:0-21016 GCA_963692815.1 Nyctanthes arbor-tristis
AAATTTTTTATATTCATTCATCTACATATAAATCTTTTAAAGAAGAAGAAGAATAAAATAAATATCGTGATTTTTTTTAATGATAATATTTCGATTACTTATTTAAAGGTTATTATATTTCATATTGAATTAATTTTCTCTTTCAATTTCCTTATACTTACGTTCATTTAGTTTCCCCGTGCAACACACAGCTATGAGACTAGTTTATAAATCTAAAATCTTTTTCCCCCACCCACCATAATATCATTTTATCATTGTCATTTATCTATTTTTTAAATTATTTTTCTTGCCCAAATTTTTTGTGAACATTTTTGGATATTAATTTATATCTTGATTATTGTCTTTGGTGGCTTAATTTGCAAGCTGATGATGACAATAAACCCAATGCATGTGCCATTATTATTAATTTTAGGTTAATTTCACATATCGTCTCTTAACTTTTGGGGTTAGTATCAGCTGGGTCCTTAACTTTTTTTTCAACGTGCTGGGTCCTCAGTCTTTCATTAAGTCGTACAAAAAGTCCTTTTAACGGTTTCCATTAACTTTTCCTTTAAATCCTCAACCAAATTACCATTATACACTTATCATTTTTAAAATGAAAAATAAAATGTTTTAAAATATCAGAAAATAATATAAAATTTAAAAGAAAAAAGGAAAAGATGGGAGGATTCTTTCCCCAACTAGCTGTCATATATGGCAGCAGTTTGAGCCATTTCCGGCAGCCGAGGGAAGTCTCCCTTGTGAGCTGCCATTTCCGGCAACTCACAGGAGGGTCTCCACCCCTCTGACTACCGTTTCCGGTAGCCATTGTCTCCCGAAAAAGGCAGCCAAATGGTCTTTCCCTCTTCCGATCTCTATTTGGTTGCCATTTCTAGTAGGCAGCTAAATGGGGGCAGCTCCCGGGGGAGTCCCTCTCCCCTTTCCCCCATTTTGCTACTATTTTCAATGGCTAAACTCCACCCCGACAGCTCATAAGAGGGGTGTCTCTCCACTTCCGACTGCCGTTTCTGGCATCCATAGACTACTGCAGCTAATTGGGGGGGGGGGTGAATCCCCCTTTTTTTTAATTTTATTTTAATTTTTATATTGTTTTTTATATTTTAAAATCTTTTATTTTTCATTTTAAAAATAATAAGGGTATAATAGTAATTTGACCAAGGATTTAACAGAAAGCTGACAGAAACCGTCAAAAAGATCTTTTGTACAACTTAATGAAAGGATGAGGACCCAATGCGTTGAAAAAAAAAGTTAAGGACCCAGCTGATATGAACCCTAAAGATTGCGAACGATATGTGTAATTAACCCATTACTTTTTTGTTCCATATCAAATTTAAAAATTCAACTTTGAATCGTAATATTTATTTTACTTCGATTTCATAGAGAATTGGGTTGAAATTAATATGACGTACACAATCAAAATTTTTCTTATAAAAAATGCATAAATCAATTTTTGACAATATAATGATCCTTAATATATATGCATGTGTGTGTGTGTGTGTATATAATATTCTAATCTATTAATCTTGTTCTAGATTATGAGAAAATTAATTTATGGAATAATTGGTGGTTAAATTGTGGTGGGAAGAGAATATTATTCATTTCCTTTTGTAATTGTAATTTAGAAATACGGGTTATAAATGTAAAATTGCTATGGTGTTTTAATCAAATCTATAAGTTATTTGTGACGAAATTAAAATGTAGTGTTGAAATTAATTCGGTAGTGGTAATATAATTACCCAAAGGGGAATGGGTGCCAAACTTTTGATTTCTTATTTCACCCTCACTTATTTCTCTAATTTGTACTAATACCCCTATATATATATATTAATCAACAGTTTGTCTAGCTTAATTTGATTGCGGGCTCAATTAAAAATGATTTTCCCGCTCATTGTCTGGTTCCTTTAAAAAACCAATTGATGATGTAATTATTATATTATTATTATACTTTTCTTTATTGTTATACTTTTCCTTTTAATCAATTAATTTAATATTTTTATTTTGAACTCTATCTACATATTAATTTAATATTTTTATTTCAGAACTATATCTGCATATTATATTTAATATTTTTATTTTAGAACTCTATCTACATATTACATTTTAATCAATTTTATTATGTCCATTTGTATAATTTCATGATTTTATGTTCTTCTAAAATATTATATTTTACTTTCTCAGCATAATATATCCGTAAGATGCACGAGTGTTAAACATAGTAGTCCGTAAATGTATGGGTGTGAAACTAATATGAATTATATTATCGTGTTTATTGCCTTTAAAGGAAATATAAAAAATAAGAATTAATAAAAAACTATTGGTTCATTTATTATACTTTTTCTTATTGTTATGTTTTCTTTTTAATTAATTAATTTAATATTTTTATTTTGAGACTCTATCTACATAGTATATGTTGATTAGATATATCTCACATTTGCTCTAATGAGTTTGAATTACATGAAAATAGATAATATATCAATCTTGATTTGAGTATTATTTTTCCTTATTATTATACTTTTCATTTTAATAATTTAATTTAATATTTGTATTTTATGACTCTATCTGTATTACAATTTTGTAAGATATATCTCATATTGCCTAATGGATTTTAATTTTACTTTGTTCAATTGTGTAATTTTATCATTTTATATTACACTACTCCATTGTATTTTATTTTGTTAGCATAATATATCCGTAAAACACACGGGTGTGAAGCATATTGTGTCCGTGAAACGCACGAGTGTAAACTAATATATATTATACTATTGGATTTTATTATCTTTAAAGGAAATAAAAAATAGGAATTAATAAAAAAATTATTGGTTCAACTATTATACTTTTCTTTTTAATCATTTAATTTAATATTTTTATTTTAAGACTCTATCTACATGTTACATTTTGGTTAGGTATATCTTTTATTTGCCTAATAGATTTTAATTATATGAAAATAGATACTATATCAATCGAGATTTCATTATTATTATTATTATTATTATTATTATTATGTTTTTCCTTTTAATCATTTAATTTAATATTTGTTTTGAGATTCTATCTATGTATTACATTTTGGTTAGATATATCTAATATTTACCTAATAAAATTCAATTTTACTTTGTTTGATTGTATAATTTCATAGTTTTATGTTATCCTACTCTATCATAGTTTTAGTACATCTGTAAATGCACAGGTGTTAAACTAAATATAGAATTTTGCTATCAGTTTTATTATCTTTAAAGGAAATAAAAAATAAGAATTAATTGGTTCATCGAGATATCAGTGAACTAATAACAAGAACTTAAAACTATGTTGACAAAATAAAGAATTGATTGTATGATACTTGTAAATATATGATGCACATTAATTCCATGCATGTTGTGTTTTTCAGTTTCTTTATAATATTAAGTTTGACAAGCACAATTATATTATATTTTATAGATCGGAAGATTTCTTTAGAAATCTATTCGTGCAATGCAGGGGTGGAAATCTAGTTGACTATTTAATTACTTTTATCTCATTTTTAATTAACTAATAACTTTAATTAATTCATAAGCATGAAATTTTCAGCTTCCAACTTCTACAAGTCTTTTTAGTTGCACCAAAAAAGAAATAAAAAGGAGAAAGAAAACCTTCACATAAATGAGTTTATTATTGTTAGTATTTTGCAAGAATAAAACGATTTTAATCTAACTAATGATTATAACTTTGAAAGTCACAATATCTTGCAAATCCTTTTTATTTGTTACACATGTTATCATCCAAATTAATAAGTGTGTGTGTGTATATGTGTGTGTGTGCGCGCGCGTGTGTGTCAAACTAATAAAATTTAAAAACATGAGACATTTAGCGCGAGATTTATTAATATATTATTTTGAGAAATAATATATTAAAAATAACTTTTGGGGTTAGTATCAGCTGGGTCCCTAACTTTTTTTTTCAACGCGCTGAGTCCTCAGCCTTTCATTAAGTCGTACAAAAAGTCCTTTTAACGGTTTCCATCAGCTTTTCCTTTAAATCCTCAACCAAATTACCATTATACCTTTATCATTTTTAAAATGAAAAATAAAATGTTTTAAAATATAAGAAAATAATATAAAATTTAAAAGAAAAAAGGAAAAATGGGAGGATTCTTTCCCCAACTAGCTGTCAGAAATGGCAGCACTTTGCTGCCATTTCCGGAAGCCGGGGGAAATCTCCTTTGTGAGCTGCCATTTCTGACAGCTCACAAGAGGGTCTCCATCCCTCTGACTACCGTTTTCGGTGGCCATTGGCTCCTGAAAAAGGCAGCCAAATGGTCTTTCCCCGTGAGATGTCGCTATCTGGTTGCCATTTCTAGTAGGCAGCTAAATGGGGGCAGCTCACAGGGGAGTCCCTCTCCCCTTCCCCTCATTTTGCTACTATTTTCAATGGCTAAACTCTACCCCGACAGCTCATAGAAGGGGTGTCTCTCCACTTACGACTGCCGTTTCTGGCATTCATTGACTACTGCAGCTAATTGGGGGGTGAATCCCCCTTTTTTTTTAATTTTATTTTAATTTTTATATTGTTTTTTATATTTTAAAATCTTTTATTTTTCATTTTAAAAATAATAAGGGTATAATGGTAATTTGACCAAGGATTTAACAGAAAGCTGACAGAAACCGTCAAAAAGATCTTTTGTGCAACTTAATGAAAGGATGAGGACCCAATGCGTTGAAAAAAAAAAGTTAGGGACCCAGCTGATATAAACCCTAAAGATTGCGAACGATATGTGAAATTAACCCATTACTTTTTTGTTCCATATCAAATTTAAAAATTCAACTTTGAATCGTAACATTTATTTTACTTCGATTTCATAGAGAATTGGGTTGAAATTAATATGACGTACACAATCAACAATTTTCTTATAAAAAATGCATAAATCAATTTTTGACAATATAATGATCCTTAATATATATGCTTATGTGTGTGTGTGTATATATAATATTCTAATCTATTAACCTTGTTCTAGATTATGAGAAAATTAATTTATGGAATAATTGGTGGTTAAATTGTGGTGGGAAGAGAATATTATTCATTTCCTTTTGTAATTGTAATTTAGAAATACGGGTTATAAATGTAAAATTGCTATGGTGTTTTAATCGAATCTATAAGTTAATTGGGACGAAATTAAAATGTAGTGTTGAAATTAATTCGGTAGTGGTAATATAATTACCCAAAGGGGAATGGGTGCCAAACTTTTGATTTCTTATTTCACCCTCACTTATTTCTCTGATTTGTACTAATACCCTTATATATATATATATATTAATCAACAGTTTGTCTAGCTTAATTTGATTGTGGGCTCAATTAAAAATGATTTTCCCGCTCATTGTCTGGTTCATTTAAAAAACCAATTGATGATGTAATTATTATATTATTATTATACTTTTCTTTATTGTTATACTTTTCCTTTTAATCAATTAATTTAATATTTTTATTTTGAACTCCATCTACATATTAATTTAATATTTTTATTTCAGAACTATATCTGCATATTTTATTTAATATTTTTATTTCAGAACTCTATTGACATATTACATTTTAATCAATTTTATTATGTCCGTTTGTATAATTTCATGATTTTATGTTATTCCATTATATTATATTTTACTTTCTCAGTATAATATGCCCGTAAGACGCACGAGGGTTAAACATAGTAGTCCATAAATGTACGGGTGTGAAGCTAATATAAATTATATTATCGGGTTTATTGCCTTTAAAGGAAATAAAAAATAAGAATTAATAAAAAACTATTAGTTCATTTATTATACTTTTTCTTATTGTTATGTTTTCTTTTTAATTAATTAATTTAATATTTTTATTTTGGGACTCTATCTACATAGTATATTTTGATTCGATATATCTCACATTTGCCTAATGAGTTTGAATTATATGACAATAGATAATATATCAATCTTGATTTCAGTATTACTTTTCCTTATTATTATAATTTTCATTTTAATAATTTAATTTAATATTTTTATTTTATGACTCTCTCTATATTACAATTTTGTAAGATATATCTCATATTGCCTAATGGGTTTTAATTTTACTTTGTTCAATTGTGTAATTTTATCATTTTATATTCTCCTACTCCATTGTATTTTATTTTGTTAGCATAATATGTCCGTAAAACACACGGGTGTGAAGCATATTGTGTCCGTGAAACGCACGAGTGTAAACTAATATATATTATACTATTGTATTTTATTATCTTTAAAGGAAATAAAAAATAGGAATTAATAAAAAAATTATTGGTTCAATTATTATACTTTTCTTTTTAACCATTTAATTTAATATTTTTATTTTAAGACTCTATATACATGTTACATTTTGGTTAGGTATATCTTTTATTTGCCTAATAGATTTTAATTACATGAAAATAGATACTATATCAATCGAGATTTCAATATTATTATTATTATATTTTTCCTTTTAATCATTTAATTTAATATTTGTTTTGAGATTCTATCTATATATTACATTTTGGTTAGATATATCTCATATTTACCTAATAAAATTCAATTTTACTTTATTTGATTGTAAAATTTCATAGTTTTATGTTCTCCGACTCTATTATATTTTATTTTATCACTATAACATGTCTATAAAATACACAGTCATGAAACATATTAGTATATCTGTAAATATACGGGTGTTAAACTAAATATAGAATTTTGCTATCAGTTTTATTATCTTTAAAGGAAATAAAAAATAAGAATTAATTAGTTCATCGAGATATCAATGAACTAATAACAAGAATTTAAAACTATGTCGACAAAATAAAGAATTGATTGTATGCTACTTGTAAATATATGATGCATATTAATTCCATGCAGGTTGTGTTTTTCAGTTTCTTTATAACATTAAGTTTGACAAGCACAATTATATTATATTTTATGTATGAAATTTTTTTAGAAATCTATTCATGCAATGCAAGGTTGGAAATCTAGTTTACTATTTAATTTCTTTTATCTCATTTTTAATTAATTAATAACTTTAATTAATTCATAAGCATGAAATTTTCACCTTCTAACTTCTGCAAGTCTTTTTAGTTGCACCAAAAAAGAAAAAAAAAAGAGAAAGAAAACCTTCACATAAATGAGTTTATTATTGTTATTATTTTGCAAGAACAAACCGATTTTAATCTAACTAATGATTATAACTTTGAAAGTCACAATATCTTGCAAATCTTTTTTATTTGTTACACATGTTATCATCCAAATTAATGTGTGTGTGTGTGTGTGTGTATATATGTGTGTGTGCGTGCGCGTGTGTGTCAAACTAATAAAATTTAAAAACATGAGACATTTAACGCGAGATTTATTAATATATTGTTTTGAGAAAAGTTAGTCTACGTCAAACCATTATTATCCTTTTAAACGTTTTGATCGTGGTTCTCAACAAAATTTACTATAATATTATTACTAAATACAACTTCAAATTACATTAACATTAATTTTATCCTCCATATAAGACATAAAATTGATCACCCGCCAAATGTCAACGTGACGGGTAATAATTAGACAATTCACGTGTGAGCTTTCCATGTGGGTTGTCACACATGTAAACCATTGAATTACCACTTACTAAGTGTACGTATCAAAGGATTCACCCCCCATTTTGCTGCCATTTTTGGCAGTAAAATGTTGAGGGAAATGGCAGCCATTTCCTGCAGAAATTGGGGTGAATCCCTCCGCCCCCCCATTTTGCTGCCAGAATGGGAGCAAAATGGGGGGGGGGGATTCACCACCCTTTTTGGCCACCGGAGTGAATCATTCCGGCGGCCGGCCGCCGACAGTAGATGTGGGGTGGGGTGGGATTTTTATTATTTTTAAATATTTTTAAAAAAAGTTTAAAATATTTATGGGGGTATAATCGTCTTTTTCATAAAAATTTGGCGGAATAGTAACAATAGGGACGATTTGTGTGCATTTTTGAAAGGTAGGGGGCTGTAGTGTGCCTTAAAAAAGATTGGGGACGGAACCGATTCTTAACCTAAAGGTTGTGGACGATTTGTGAAATTAACCCATTTTCAAACACACGAGCTTTCGTTCCCTTCTGCATGATCACAGCCACCATGTACATCGATCTCTTGATTCGCTGACGTTGAAGTTAAGTAATCAGTAATTTAACGTCCTAATTCTTTCTTTAAGCATTAATTCTTTCTTTAAGCATACACCTAATCTTGACTATGGGGCTCTTTTTTATTGTGTTAATTATGCTGATTTCTTGAAATGTTGTCATTGATAAACCGGAATATGCATTTTCTTTCTCACTTGAGCACCTAAGAAATATCTGCTAATTTTCTTGTGATAGCGATCGCGATCACGCCCATTGACATTTTCCCGTAACCAATTAGCTTGAGCTATCCAGCTGATGATGAAAATTCATTGAAATTTATCAGTTCTTATCCTATTGACTAATGAATTTTTCCAATTATAATTGAATTCAATGCCTCTCCCTTTCTTCCTTTAAATATGTGTTGGGCAGTTCCTTCTAAATCCCATATCCAGAGACATACAAATCCAATTTTCGAAAGAAATGTATGTGACAAGGCCTCTTTCTCACTGCCTTAAGTACCCCGACTCTCTTGCTGCACCCCCCGAAGGGCCAAATTCTGGTTACTTAGTGATCCAAGATGAAGAATCTGAGACTTACTCTTGTTTTGGATTGTTCAAGTATCGAACTCTTTTGAACTTGCCTTTCCCTCAAAACAAGGAATTGATTGTTCGCTGTATAGCATATGAGCGCCAGTACCCTGAGTCTCTTAATCCGGTTTTTTTCATTCCAGTTCTCAATAAACCGCTGTCTTCCAATTGCTACTATGCCATTTGGCCACACGGGAAGTTTAAAGGGTATGTGTGTAGCTTTTAACCTTTCAGTTCTTAGCTCAAAGTTTCCATGATCAACCTGGTCGTCTTAATAAACACCGAGTGACATGGGGAAATCTTGCTTAAAGACATTACAGTAATGGAAATGATCTTATGTTTTCCATAACCTTTCAGATTATATTTTTCTGGGATAAGGCTAAAAATTTTTCACTTATTCACTAGTTACTTTTTTCAGGGAAGCATTCGTTTGTTCGAGGGAGGAAGACAAATCAACCTGTTGTTTCTGTCGTTGCATTAGAGATCTTAAACCGAGGCCATTTGATCCAAACAACATCTATCAACAATTCATGATTCGTCCTTATGGAAGTAGCAAGGTCAAATACTTTGCAAAATCTGTTGGACCAGACGGTTATCCTCCTAGTTTCTTGAGAAGAGAAGGATGGGACATTTACTCAACTCCCCAAAGTTTCAAATTAGACAAAGCGCCAGGCCTTAACTCCAAACTTCGCGCTCGTCTTCCAGAGTTCAACTTCCCTTTATCATGTAAAACTTCTAAAGCTGTTAGTGTGGGAAAGTGGTACTGTCCCTTCATGTTTATCAAAGAAGGACTGCTACAAGATCAGGTGAAAAGATCAGTATATTATGAGATGACACTTGAACAAAGATGGGAGCAGATTTTTTGGTGCAAGAACAAGGATAATCAAGGAAACTCTGTCCTAATAGACGTTCCTCTTGAAAAGGAGGAGGTTTTCATTGATGGAAACAAAGCTGAGTGGAATGAGGACAAAGTTGGTGACGGGACAATGTGGTTTAGAAGTTTCAACCAAGGCGCAAAAATAAGTATCGGACTGAGAATAGAAATAGTTCAACGAATGAAATGGGAAGAAGAAAGGGCTGGATGGCAAGGCGGGGAGAAAAGGCAAGTAGGGATCAATAGAGTCGAGGAATTCGGAGGAAATTGGGTGTGGAAGGAGTTTGGTTGCTATGCATTGGTTGAGAGATTTGTTCTTAAAAGAATGGATGAAACTCTGGTGTTGACATACAGTTTCTTGCACGCTCACCAGTTGAAGTGCAAATGGGAATAGATCAAAAACAAGTATTGTACATATTACTACTTTTCAAACCCATACAAGTACTGTTTTGTACATAGTAACCTGAAAATATGTAAGAATCGTTCAAGAATAATTCTACTTGTACTGCTGTAGACAGAATAATCCGATGCAGAATTGACGAAGAATTGTTTCCACATATGAATGAACAAATGTCTCACCCTAATGAGGTTTCATATCCTGTGCTTCATCGCAGCCACCAACTACAGCGATCCGTTGAGTGGGCGGCAATGAAGTTGATCGAATATGTCACCACCTGGCGGCCATCATCCACCAGTCTAGGCTGCTTTACATGATTCCGGCACAGAGGACATGTCGTGCGGCCATATCCCAGCCACATATCCAAGCAAACTCTATGAAAAAAATGATTGCAACTCAGCTCCCTAACTTCATCTCCATCGTCAATCTTGCATAAACACACAACACATTTTACAGTACTCCTAGTTTCCACATTATTTTCGTAGCACATTATTCTGAGATCATGGACAAATTCAGGTAATTCGGCGCTGTTACATGGTTGAAAGAATGAATGGTAGAGGATGTAATCCCATACGCACTTCAACTGTGTAGTCATCAGATATATGAAGTTCAGTAGACTTGATTGAGTCATTTTGACAAACAGTTTCTGGGAAGATTGAGAGTGGGAGAATGGCTATCAAGGGCATGGAAGGATGGTTGGATTGCACTCTGCGATGCATGCTTATACATATAGGAAAAGCAGAAACGTGATTTCGAAACCGGTACGTGCTTTTCAATAATAGTCATTAGAGAACGAAGTTTATACGTTTTGAGGAAAGTGTTAGGAAAAACGTGATTTCGAAACCATTACATGCTTTCCAATAATAATCACTAGAGACAAAAGATTATGTTTGGAGGAGGAAAATATTAAAAAGCTGGTGTTTATTTTAAAAGGTAACCTCGTAAAGACAGACAAGACAATCACACAACGTGCCTCACGAGAATAGTACTAAGATATGTGACGTCCTCGTGTTCCATTCTTTTAAAAAAAATGTCACAACATGTCTATACATAATCCTTTCGACAATATTTGTTTCTTTCTTTACATAAAAAAGAAAGGGAGAACCGTATTTTCTTTTTAACTTTCTAGGTAGAGTAAGAGTACACAATACCATTCTCGCTCTACCTACAATCATGTCGGCACCATTTCTATGCAGAATTTTCTTTCTCTCTTTTTTACTTTTAGGAAAAAAGTTCAATATTGTCCATACCAAGGGGGTTCGTCCTATAGGTGAAGACACCCGTTAATGATTTATTTGATTCAGGTTGAGCTGTCATCCCACGCCAACGACCCCGAAATTGTACTGAAAAAATTGTTCGATGTTGTAATTTATTTTACCAAAAATACTACACATATCGGTCAAATTTTGTTGCTAATAAGTGTGCTGAAAAATAATAATATCTCTGGTCACTAGCATGGATAGAATATTGCATGCAGAGATTCGTCAAATTTTGGTTCAAAACCATGAATAAAACGAGTTTATACCCAAAAACAAAATAATATTGATAAAAAATAAAAAAAATATCAATATATATACATCTTACATTGATGGAATTAATATCCATGTGTTATGTTACATAAAGAAATTGTAGTCGAGGGATTGGGAGCATGTGCTCGACTCTGGTTTGAACCCACAACAAATACTTAGCACAGACAAGTGATTACACACATTATATAGATGCACGCCAAATAATATTATATATAATATAAAAAGAGGGTTGGGTAAGGAGTCCAACGATTGATCAATTTTAATAAAAAAAATAAAAAATATATATATATATATATATGAAAGGGATGAGTGATCATCATTTAATCCCGTTCTAGATTTCTGATGCCATGCATATATTGGCGGATCTAGGTCTAGGCAAGTCTGAGCTGTAGCCTGTGTTCGCCAAAAAATATATATATATATATATATTTTTTTTTTCTTCTGTATAAAATTTTTAATTTTAGTGAATTTCTCTGTCGAATTGAATATTTTTTATTTCAGCACGTGTTACTAGAAAATGCTAAATCTACCACTGTATACGTATATATAGAACCATAAAGTGTTATATAGTCATATGATTGATTCATAAATTAATCACAACTATGTGGGTACACGCCACATGGCCATACAATACCACATGTGTGTCATATGGATGGCTTTTTAGATCATCATTATTGGTATCTAATCTGCAAAAATGTTTCTTTTTTGTAAATATAGGTAACAGACGTTTCTGGGATGAAATTCAAATATGTTTCACTCTTTGGTTTATTTATTTATTTATTTTTTCTTTGTTGGATGATGGTAATCATTTAAATTTCCCATTGAATCTTTATTATTGATTTGATTGTCAAGACAATATAATTCCGTTCCTCTAGAAAGAAAATAGTGTACAATCCTGGTTAAATTATTATATTGAACGTAGAAGTGAAAAGAAGAAGAAGAAGAACACTACTCCATTCTATGCGCCAGTTATCTCTTATGATGTGAAAAAAGGTAGGTTGGCCTGTTTCAATTTGCCTAAACCCATCCTTAATTCATGTCCATTTGGATCTTGTTCTTGTTATCAACTCAAGTAATACTATTTATCTAAGTTGAAGAAATGTTTTTAATCTAAATAAAAGCATTGTTTTATCGACTCAATTTTAAGGCTCGACCTGAGTTTTTCCCCGTCTAATATAGGCCACGAGCCGGCTCAGCTTGGGCTTTTTAGGGGCTGAGCCAAGGGCCAACGGAGCCGACCGACTTGTTATGCATCCCTAGGTGGATTCCGATTTCAAATTTTGCATGGTTTTAATATGCATGCGTATTAGGGAAATAGGATTACGAAATTTACAAAACTGTTAGGAGACCATTTGGTCCCCAAAGAGGACAAAATTTTTGTATTGGACGTCGTTGCCAAAAAGACATGTTAACAAATCATTTCCTTCATTTAAGTCGCTTTTTGTTCGTGTATGTGTGTGTCTATATATATATATATATATATATAAAATAAAGGGATTATAGGGGAAGAGATTTGAACCCTTGACGAAAGGTTAGCCTTAGTTAGGTCACTTCAGATCATAAGTAATATTATGTTGCCCTATAAAGTTCATAGCAAATAAAGGATCTAAAGGTTAGCCTCACAGCAACTTTGCAATCAGATTCAAAGACCTCGATTTGGAATCCTTTGTCAATAGCCATTTGCATTCCAACAAGAATTGCCATATATATTCCCCGGTAAGAGGGATATGTTTGTTGATTTGATTACATGTGAAATTATAATTTCATTCATGTTGGAAAACCTATCAATGCCAATAGGTGGTTCGAATTGTCCTTCAATAGTTGTTAGAATGTCAGACGTGTGCTCTTCCGATCTCTTAAATTCGAACCACGCCCAGTAGAAGAACCAAACAGCCTTTTATATGTGTATATATTTTTTACTGGGGAAAAAAATTCCCATTTGGGGGGAGGCCCACTATGGCCCCCTTGCCTTCTCCACTGACCACATCTGCCCCTCCCCTATATCCCCGTGTAATTTGGAGAGGAAAAAAAAAGTGAGAATTTATCCTTCTCCGGGCTATGGTCGTCAGCCCAAATAAAACACAACGTTCTACAACTAACCAATTAAGATATTAAAGAAACAAAAAATTAAAATTAAAAGTGAAAAAGGAAAACACTTCACCTTAGTTATTTACTATATTTCTAAATTCTAACTAGAAACGGGTAAGTTTCTAAATTGAGGATTGGATCAATATGTAAAATGTTCAACACTGAGAGGCGAGCTAGTCCAACTTCTCGCCCTCTATTTTTATTTTTTTTTTCCAAGAAATAGCTGCTATTGTTGTTATTATATTTCTAAGTGTTTAATTTGCTTTTATTTTATTCTCCAAGTCAATTAAAACATATATGAGTATGTGAGAGAGATGGAGTCATTTTCAAGAGATTGAGGTGTCTTCACTATGAGGCAAGGCCTATATATGAAACCACATGTAGCTTCATGTGCAAAAGTTAAAACAAGGTCTCTCTATAATACAAAAACACCTCTAGGCTCCTGAAAATTTTTTTCGAGAGGGATGGAAATTATGTGGAAAATGTAGAAAATAAATAAATATTTCTAGCGAAAATATTGAACGCTTAAACAGTCCCACGCTACAGCTAGTGGCCGTCGTAATTTTGCAGGCGACTAATTAATATAGATATGCCTCCACACAACCAACAAAACAATAAAATTGCCTTAGTTAGGTCACTTCAGATCATAAGTAATATTACGTTGCCATATAAATTTTATCGCAAATAAAGGATCTAAAGAGATTGGAGATATTTGAACAAAGGAGCTCTCATTCTCTGCTTCAGCCAACATGCACATCAATCCCTTGATCCGTTGGCACAGAAGTTGAGTAATATAACCTCCTTATATAAAATAATCTTAATTAAGTATGCAATTAATGCTTGAGTTTGGAACCATTTTTTAGTTCTAATGCTGATTGCGCCTGAACGTGTTGAGTTAGCGATAAACAAAAATATCGATTTTCTGTGTCAACTCTTGGGATAGCGATGCAGGCCGCTGACCGTTTTCTGTCTCAACTCTAGGGATAGTGATGCAGGCCGCTGACCGTTCTCGACTTTCAAATACCAAGGGAACATATTTTCTATTGTGCCAATTAGTCTCCAAGAAACATATGCGCCAATTAGCTTGAGACATACTACTGATGGTGAAAATTCATTGAAGTTTTATCAATTCTTATCCTGTTGACTAAACAAATTTTCTAAGTAAAATTGAATTCATTCTCTCTCTCTACATTTGTGTATTGTTCCATATCTTTTCCTCTAAATTCTCATATCCAGAGAGAAGTAGGAATCCAGTTTTTGAGAGAAATGCATGTGACAAGGCCACTTTCTCACTGCCTAAAGTACCGCAACTCTCTTGCTGCACAACCAGAAGGGCCTAATTCTGGTTACTTAGTGATCTTAGATGAAGAATCTGAGACTTACTCTTGTTTTGAATTGTGCAAGAATCGAACTCTTGTGAACTTGCCTTTCCCTCAGAACAAGGAATTGATTGTTCGTGATATGAGAAGTTCACGAGTCCACCCACGTCTCTCATGAGCCGATTTTCTTGATTCGGGTTCTCAACCAGCCGCTGTCTTCCAATCACTACTATGCCAGTAAGCGACATGGGAACTGTAAAGGGTAAAAACAGATTAAACAGATTAAATTCCATTTCAGCATTCAATGTTCATTTAGGACTGGAAAACTGACACTGAAGTAATCTTTTTTCAGGAGTAAAAACAGATTAAATTCCATTTCACACTTGCTGATAATATAATCAATGAAGATCATTTCCTTTATTTTAATTCACACAAGATCATACATAACGTAATATTTGTTTAAGAAATGGAAGCAAGTAAAGAAAAAAAGAACAAAGAAGTTAGAAATTTTCTAACACACGAGCTTTCGCTCGCTTCTGTGTGATCACAGCCACCATGTACATCAATCTCTTGATCCGTACGTTGACATAGAAATTCATTAATCAGTAATATAATCTCCTCGTACATTCAGCACAACTTCCTTAATTCTTTCTTTAAGCATCCACCTAATCTTGACTTTGGGGCTCTTTTTGTTTATATTAATTAATGCTGATTTCTTAAAATGCTGTCATAGATAAACCGGAATATGCATTTTCTGTCTTAGCTCAGCACCTAAGAAATATCTGCTAATTTTCCTGTGATAGCGATCGCGCCCATTGACAGTTTCCTGTAACCAATTAGCTTGAGTTATACAGCTGATGATGAAAATTCATTGAAGTTTATCAATTCTGATTTTATTGACTAATGAATTTTTCCAAGTATAATTGAATTCAATGCCTCCCTCCCTCTCTTCCTTTAAATATGTGTTGGGCGGCTCCTTCTAAATTCCCATATCCAGAGACAAATTTAATTATTATAAATATGGTGCGGTGGTCGTGGTCCCAAGTATATGATCCTGTTTTTGGAAATTTTTTATATTCATTCATCTACATATAAATCTTTTAAAGAAGAAGAAGAATAAAATAAATATCGTGATTTTTTTTAATGATAATATTTCGATTACTTATTTAAAGGTTATTATATTTCATATTGAATTAATTTTCTCTTTCAATTTCCTTATACTTACGTTCATTTAGTTTCCCCGTGCAACACACAGCTATGAGACTAGTTTATAAATCTAAAATCTTTTTCCCCCACCCACCATAATATCATTTTATCATTGTCATTTATCTATTTTTTTAATTATTTTTCTTGGCCAAATTTTGTGAACGTTTTTGAAAGTTAATTTATATCTTGATTATCGTCTTTGGTGTTTTAATATGCAAGCTAATGACGACAATAAACCCAATGCATGTGCCATTATTATTAATTTTAGGTTAATTTCACATATCGTCTCTTAACTTTTGAGGTTAGTATCAGTTGGGTCCCTAACTTTTTTTTCAACGCGCTAGGTCTTCAGTCTTTCATTAAGCCGTACAAAAAGTCCTTTTCACGGTTTCCATCAACTTTTCCTTTAAATCCTCAACCAAATTACCATTATACCCATATCATTTTTAAAATGAAAAATAAAATGTCTTAAAATATAAGAAAATAATATAAAATTTAAAAGAAAAAAGGAAAAAATGGGAGGATTCTTTCCCCAACTAGCTGTCAGATATGGCAGCACTTTGCTGCCATTTCCGGTAGCCGGGGGAAGTCTCCCTTGTGAGCTGCTATTTCCGGCAGCTCACAGGAGGGTCTCCACCCCTCTGACTACTGTTTCCGGTAGCCATTGGCTCTCGAAAAAGGCAGCCAAGTGGTCTTTCCCCCGTGAGATGTCGCTATTTGGTTGCCATTTCTAGTAGGCAGCTAAATAGGGGCAGCTCACGGGGGAGTCCCTCTCCCCTTCCCCCCATTTTGCTACTAGTTCCAATGGCTAAACTCTACCCCGACAGCTCATAAGAGGGGTGTCTCTCCACTTCCGACTGCCGTTTCTGGCATCCATAGACTACTGCAACTAATTGGTGGGGGTGAATCCCCCTGTTTTTTTAAATTTTATTTTAATTTTTATATTGTTTTTTATATTTTAAAATCTTTTATTTTTCATTTTAAAAATAATAAGGGTATAATGGTAATTTGACCAATGATTTAACTGAAAACTGACAGAAACCGTCAAAAAGATCTTTTGTGCAACTTAATGAAAGGATGAGGACCCAATGCGTTGAAAAAAAGTTAGGGACCCAGCTGATATGAACCCTAAAGATTGCGAATGATATGTGAAATTAACCCATTACTTTTTGGTTCCATATCAAATTTAAAAATTCAACTTTGAATCGTAACATTTATTTTACTTCGATTTCATGGAGAATTGGGTTGAAATTAATATGACGTACACAATCAAAATTTTTCTTATAAAAAATGCATAAATCAATTTTTGATAATATAATGATCCTTAATATATATGCATGTGTGTCTGTGTGTGTATATAATATTCTAATCTATTAATCTTGTTCTAGATTATGAGAAAATTAATTTATGGAATAATTGGTGGTTAAATTGTGGTGGGAAGAGAATATTATTCATTTCCTTTTGTAATTGTAATTTAGAAATACGGGTTATAAAAGTAAAATTGCTATGGTGTTTTAATCAAATCTAAAAGTTATTTGTGACGAAATTAAAATGTAGTGTTGAAATTAATTCGGTAGTGGTAATATAATTACCCAAAGGGGAATGGGTGCCAAACTTTTGGTTTCTTATTTCACCCTCACTTATTTCTCTAATTTGTACTAATACCCCTATATATATATATATATATATATATATATTAATCAACAGTTTGTCTAGCTTAATTTGATTATGGGCTCAATTAAAAATGATTTTCCCGCTCATTGTCTGATTCCTTTAAAAAACCAATTGATGATGTAATTATTATTATATTATTATTATACTTTTCTTTATTGTTATACTTTTCCTTTTAATCAATTAATTTAATATTTTTATTTTGAACTCTATCTACATATTAATTTAATATTTTTATTTTATAACTATATCTACGTATTATATTTAATATTTTTATTTTAGAACTCTATCTACATATTACATTTTAATCAATTTTATTATGTCCGTTTGTATAATTTCATGATTTTATGTTCTTTTAAAATATTCTATTTTACTTTCTCAACATAACATGTCCGTAAGACGTACGAGTGTTAAACATAGCAGTCCGTAAATGTACGGGTGTGAAACTAATATAAATTATATTATCGGGTTTATTGCCTTTAAAGGAAATAAAAAATAAGAATTAATAAAAAATTATTAGTTCATTTATTATACTTTTTCTTATTGCTATGTTTTCTTTTTAATTAATTAATTTAATATTTTTATTTTAAGACTCTATCTTCATAGTATATTTTGATTAGATATATCTCACATTTGCCTAATGAGTTTGAATTACATGAAAATAGATAATATATCAATCTTGATTTCAGTATTACTTTTCCTTATTATTATACTTTTCATTTTAATAATTTAATTTAATATTTGTATTTTATGACTCTATCTATATTACAATTTTGTAAGATATATCTCATATTGCCTAATGGATTTTAATTTTACTTTGTTCAATCGTGTAATTTTATCATTTTATATTACACTACTCCATTGTATTTTATCTTGTTAGCATAATATGTGCGTAAAACACACGGGTGTGAAGCATATTGTGTCTGTGAAACGCACGAGTTTAAATTAATATATATTATACTATTGGATTTTATTATCTTTAAATGAATAAAAAATATGAATTAATAAAAAAATTATTGGTTCAATTATTATACTTTTGTTTTTAACCATTTAATTTAATATTTTTATTTTAAGACTCTATCTACATGTTACATTTTGGTTAGGTATATCTTTTATTTGCCTAATGGATTTTAATTACATGAAAATAGATACTATATCAATCGAGATTTCATTATTATTATTATTATTATTATGTTTTTCCTTTTAATCATTTAATTTAATATTTTTTTTTGAGATTATATCTATGTATTATATTTTGGTTAGATATATCTAATATTTACCTAATAAAATTCAATTTTACTTTGTTTGATTGTATAATTTCATAGTTTTATGTTCTCCTACTCTATTATATTTTATTTTGTCACTATAATATGTCTATAAAATACACAGTCGTGAAGCATATTTAGTACATCTGTAAATGCATGGGTGTTAAACTAAATATAGAATTTTGCTATCAGTTTTACTATCTTTAAATGAAATAAAAAATAAGAATTAATTGGTTCATCGAGATATCAATGAACTAATAACAAGAATTTAAAACTATGTCGACAACATTAATTCCATGCAGGTTGTGTTTTTCAGTTTCTTTATAACATTAAGTTTGACAAGCACAATTATATTATATTTTATGTATGAAATTTCTTTAGAAATCGATTCGTGCAATGCAGGGGTGGAAATCTAGTTGACTATTTAATTACTTTTATCTCATTTTTAATTAATTAATAACTTTAATTAATTCATAAGCATGAAATTTTCACCTTCCAACTTCTACAAGTCTTTTTAGTTGCACCAAAAAAGAAAAAAAAAAAAGAGAAAGAAAACCTTCACATAAATGAGTTTATTATTGTTATTATTTTGCAAGAATAAAACGATTTTAATCTAACTAATGATTATAACTTGGAAAGTCACAATATCTTGCAAATCCTTTTTATTTGTTACACATGTTATCATCCAAATTAATATGTGTGTGTGTGTGTATATATGTGTGTGTGTGTGCGTGTGTGTGTCAAACTAATAAAATTTAAAAACATGAGACATTTAGCGCGAGATTTATTAATATATTACTTTGAGAAATAATATATTAAAAATAACTTTTGAGGTTAGTATCAGCTGGGTCCCTAACTTTTTTTTCAACGCGCTCAGTCCTCAGCCTTTCATTAAGTTGTAAAAAAAGTCCTTTTAACGGTTTCCATCAACTTTTCCCTTAAATCCTCAACCAAATTACCATCGTACCCTTATCATTTTTAAAATGAAAAATAAAATGTTTTAAAATATAAGAAAATAATATAAAATTTAAAAGAAAAAAGGAAAAAATGGGAGGATTCTTTCCCCAACTAGCTGTCAGATATGGCAGCACTTTGCTCCCATTTCCGACAGCCGGGGGAAGTCTCCCTTGTGAACTGCCATTTCCGACAGCTCACAGGAGGGTCTCCACCCCTCTGACTACCATTTCCGGTAGCCATTGGCTCCCGAAAAAGGCAGCCATATGGTCTTTCCCCGTGAGATGTCGCTATTTGGTTGCCATTTCTAGTAGGCAGCTAAATGGGGGCAGCTCACAGGGGAGTCCCTCTCCCCTTCCTCCCATTTTGCTACTATTTTCAATGGCTAAACTCTACCCCGACAGCTCATAGGAGGGGTGTCTCTCCACTTCCGACTGCCGTTTCTGGCATTCATAGACTACTGCAGCTAATTGGGGGGGTGAATCCCCCTTTTTTTTTTAATTTTATTTTAAGTTTTATATTGTTTTTTATATTTTAAAATCTTTTACTTTTCATTTTAAAAATAATAAGGGTATAATGGTAATTTGACCAAGGATTTAACTGAAAGCTGACAAAAACCATCAAAAAGATCTTTTATGCAACTTAATGACAGGATGAGGACCCAATGCGTTGAAAAAAAAGTTAGGGACCCAGCTGATATGAACCCTAAAGATTGCGAATGATATGTGAAATTAACCCATTACTTTTTGGTTCCCTATCAACTTTGAATCGTAACATTTATTTTACTTCGATTTCATAGAGAATTGGGTTGAAATTAATATGACGTACACAATCAAAATTTTTCTTATAAAAAATGCATAAACCAATTTTTGACAATATAATGATCCTTAATATATATGCATGTGTGTGTGTGTCTCTATATAATATTCTAATCTATTAATCTTGTTCTAGATTATGAGAAAATTAATTTATGGAATAATTGGTGGTTAAATTGTGGTGGGAAGAGAATATTATTCATTTCCTTTTGTAATTGTAATTTAGAAATAC